>BQNB010102802.1:1615-24165 GCA_026074375.1 Tanacetum coccineum | reverse complement strand
TTTTGTTTTTGGCGAGTGAACTTGTTAAACTGTATTCAGGGTAAGTGTTTGGATGATTGCCAACTTTAGTCCCTCAATGTTATATGAGAGTTTGCAATGAACGTCCTTGGTGGTGATAAAGTTTTATGGGTTGGCAGAATTAGTCCCCCAAAGTTATAAGGGTTATTACATGCATGGTCCTTATGGTGATAAAAGGTTTTGGTTTAGGCAGAAATGGTCCTCCAAAGTTATAAGAGTGATTACACAGTTAGTCCTTTTGGTGTATAACTTTAAGGGTTTGGCAGTTTAAGCCCCTCAAGTTATAGTTGGGCTTTTAGTCTTTGAGTAAATAGCTTAATGGGCTGATCCAACCCGTTAGATGGGTGTGGGTTGGCCCATTAAGTATTTCTTCGATGTCGGCCTTGGTTTTGTCTTTGACTTTCCGGAGTTGACTTTAACTTTGACTTTTTGACTTCATCACGCTCTTTCCGTTCCCGTGCTCGTTTCTTGTTGTTTTGGCTCGAATTTTGTCCTTTTCTTGATTATCCGTTACCTGCACAATATAAGTGAAAACATACAAATACAATGTATTTTTGGTTCGTTTTTGGTCATTTAATTCCGGTTTTGATGGAAAACGGTATGTGTAATTAAGCATATACCAGTTACCAGTTTAAACAAGTTACTCCACATTTAAATCCACAGTACTCATTATTGTGGTCTCGAATAGATATACCAAGCTAAGTTCTAAAGTCTACAACATCATCGGCACACTCATATTTTTGTGGAATTTGGGTAAACATTTGGAAACAGATAAGGCTGAATCCTCACAATATCTAATAAGGGTTATGTGTGCAGATTATGTAGCTAGTAACTTCACAAAAGTATGCTTGAGATTTTTTAAATTTAAGCATAATTTAAGCATTTTAATGTGAAAAATAGGACAAGTAACGTTCTAATTCGTATCTCCTCACTTAAGTTATACAATGTCCTCGTTGTATAGATAGAACATTAAAAACGGGAATTTAAAAGAATTAGAACGAGAAACTCCCATGATGTTTTGCTCGGTAGATTCTCCAAGTCGAGTTTATGAGCAAGAATGTGTGTTGTAAATGCGTCTGGATACCAGTATGACTACAACACACACACACATAGGATTCCAGATGATCGATACTTTACCAACTTTGTCGATTTCTTTTCCAGCGAGGTCCTGTGCAAAATATAGGAAAAACATGCAAAATCCTATCTCGGGTATCCTACGGTTAATAAATAATAAAAACAATAAACTATATAGGGGACCAATACGCCGTATCCATAAACTGGAATACGCCATATGGAGAAACCTGTAAAAAGTATCTATACGGGTCAGTCTGCCAAATACGCCATTTCATGTGCATAAATACGTCGTATAGATAGATCTGACAATAAAGTTTTAAATGCAGAAAAATAAATGACTGATAATGTCCAGACATTCAATACGTCGTATGGTATGGAGCGGATACGTTGTATTGATGTCTTGGGAAGACAGACTCGATAAAAATAAGAAAATACATTCTGGGTTGTCTCCGGGAAGCACTTTTGTTTTTGTGAGAGTCTTTAAGTTAGACTCCCTTTAGCCTCACATTACGTCATTCTCGAATTCTATAACTTCATTATCCTCTTTGTCAATGTTACCTTCGTAATATTTCTTCAGTCGTTGTTCATTGACTTTGAAGTTAAACCCGTCCTTGTCAATTATTTCTACAGCCCCATATGGATATACCCTTTTAACAATGTTCGGACCGCTCCATTTCGACTTAAGTTTTCAAGGGTGCATATTTAGACGAGAATTATATAGTAGCACTTTGTCGCCTACCTTAAAATCTTTATCACCATGAAGTCTAGAATCATGCCATTTCTTGGTCCGTTCTTTGTAAATTATAATATTCTCATAAGCACCATCTCTCAATTCGGCTGACACATTAAGCTTTATAAGACAACTTTCGCTAGCAAGCGTTACATCCATATTACATTGTTTTAATGTCCAATGTGCCTTATTCAATCTCTATGGGTAAATGGCATACTTTCCCATAAAATAATATAAAAGGTGTACACCCTATTGGTGTTTTGTAGGCCATCCTAAATGTCCACAATGCATCATTAAGTTTTTACGACCAACCTTTAGGATTGTACCCCACTGATCTTTCTAGGATACGCTTAATAGCCCTATTAGTAACTTCAGTTTGTCCATTAGATTGAGGGTGATATGCCATGGATAATTTGTGAGTCACACCATATCTTTATAAATCTTTTTCAAGCTGGGAATTACAAAAATGTGTCCCTCTATCATTAATCAAAGCTTTAGGAACTCTAAACCTAGCAAATAAACTTCTTAAAAACTTAACCACTACACGCGCATCATTCATAGGTAATGCTTGAGCTTCGACCCATTTGGACACATAATCGACAACTGCTAATATGTATTTATTACCTCTAGATTAGGGAAATGGTCTCATAAAATATAATCCACAAACATCAAAGACTTCGCATACTTGAATGTTATTTTGAGGCATTTTGTTCCTTGAAGATATGTTCCCTAATCTTTGACATGCATCACATCGTCTTACGTACTCATTAACATCCTTAAAGATACTAGT
The DNA here is from genome assembly GCA_026074375.1 of Tanacetum coccineum. Classification (NCBI taxonomy): domain Eukaryota; kingdom Viridiplantae; phylum Streptophyta; class Magnoliopsida; order Asterales; family Asteraceae; genus Tanacetum; species Tanacetum coccineum. The sequence continues at coordinate 21,553 of BQNB010102802.1, read as the reverse complement.
CCAATAAAATCCAGACTCGTAAACCTTCTTTGCGGTAACATTAGCACTATGATGCCCACCAGCAGGTCCTAAATGGCAATGTGCCAAAATTTCAAAGGTTTAGCTTCCAACCACACATCTTCTCATTATATTATCCGCGTACAGTTTAAATGCTTAAGGTTTTCCCAGAAGTAAGTCTTGGCTTGCGATAAAAACCTATTTCTTTTTTCGAAGGTCCAATTTATGGGAACAACCTTTCCAACAATATAATTAACGAAATCCGCATACCATGGCTCATCGTATTTAAACTTGGATCTCAGCACCATTAACTGCTCGTCGGGGAATTCTTCAGCAATTTCCCTCTCAGTTAATACCTCCATGTGTGGATTCTCTAACCTAGATAAGTGATCCGCGGCTAAGTTTTCTGCTCTCTTTTTATCTTTGGTTTCAATATTCGATTGGTCCATGTCAAAGATTACCTCATCGTCTCCTACCCTAAGCGTTATGTTTTTATTAAACACATCGATCATGGCACGAATGGTGACCAAAAAAGGTCTCCTTAAAATTATCAGAATTCTAGAGTCTTCGGGCATATCCAAGATAACAAAATCGATGGGGAGGATAAGTTTATCCACCTTAATAAGAACATTTTTGACTATTCCCCTTAGGTATTGGATTGACCTATCAGCTAGTTATAAGCTCATTCGAGTCGGTTTTGGTTCTCCTAAACCTAACTTTAGATACATCGCATAGGGCATCAAACTTATACTAGCTCCTAGATCTACCAATGCATTATTAATTTGCAAATTACTAACTTGACAAGGGATAGTGAATCTTCCTAGGTCTTTTTCTTTTGCTGGCAGTTTGTTAAGCAGGATAGCTGAGCACCTTTTGTTCATCATTACCGTACAACCTTCTTCAAGTCTGGATTTATTCGTCAGTAAACTCTTTAGATATTTAGCGTATTTTGGCATTTGCACTAAGGCTTTGATAAACGGAGTGTTATAATGGAGTTGTTTTAGATTCTCTTCTTTTTCCTTTGTCGACCGGTTTGGAAAAGAGTTAGATGACTGTTGTGGATTTACCAATGGTTGAATAGTTCTTTCAGGAATACTCAAAGATTTATTTTCCACACCATCATCATGCGGCTTTTCCTGCACATCTTGTTTAAATCTAGGAGGTTCGTTCTTGTTGATTCCAATTTCATTAATTTATTTACTAGGGGTGGCTTTAGACGTCATCTTTCTTCGCCTAGTTGTCACTCCTTTGACTTTGTTTTTTGGAATCAAAACATTACCCATAACCTTTGACAATTCGTTTACCTCGATTTTCAGCTCACTCAATAAGTTGCTTTGTTCTTTTAACGAAAGCTCGTTGGTGGTTCTAAATTCTTTAATGAATATTTCCATCTCCTCATGTTCACGTTTACCTTCATCAATGAATTTAGCCAACATTTCTTACATAGTTAACCTCCTTGTATGGTAATTGAACGGGTAAGGAGGCACCCAAAAAACGGTACCTAAAAAAGACATAATTCAAAGTAAAACTATTCTAGAGAACTAAACGAAAAAGCGAACTAAAATTGTTGTTGTATCAGACAGTCAATACGTCGTATTCAGTCAACTGGATACGCCTTATCGATGTTTGATGTCGAATACGCTGTATTCAAAGAAAAGGGATACGCCGTATCTAATAAATAACAGCAGACAGTAGAAAAACAAAACTAAATTTATACTAAAAATACCAATAAAAACAAGAAATTAAACAATTGTACTACCCAACAACGGCGCCAAAAACTTGATAGTGTCGCCATGTAGGTGTAATTTATGATAGTTCAAGTTTTAAATTTATATTTTGCCGACTTTACCTAAAACAACACGTTAACGGGCAGTGTACCTGATCATATGTAGCTTCGTGGTAAGTAGAGTGTCGGTCACTGAGAGTGGAAGTTAACTCTTAATTCTACCGGTATTTCATTTACCTAGGTTTAGCACTAATCTAACTTAATTATTCTAATTAAATCTAATTAAACCTAAACTAATGCAAAGAGGGGGGTTTTCAGTCTGAGAGACTGGCACGAGTTTAGTTCTAACTATCCTAAGGTGATGACGAATACCGTACACAAGTGATTAACAAAAAATAGGGAAATGGTCAAATGTTAGGAAAACATATTAGCTAGTTTAATCTAATAAAATGCCTTGATTGTCTATTGTGCAATGATTGTATTAATTCGTTGGTGGTATATCATTCCAAAGTTAGGTGGATCTTCTCCCTAGACTCGAGGTTTGTCGCTAGTTAATCCTATCATAATTAACTTAAACCTGCATAAAGCTCACACCGTTGATTATAATCTATCTAGGAAACTATATTGGTAGTTATATTGAATCCTAGCTCATGGAGGCTTTACCAACTTACTGCTTAATAGGAATTCATATACTAGTAGTCTACGCCCACTTAACTACCTATGGAAATAGGACGTTATGTGTAGTCCTGAGTCACCGGCTTAGTCTAACTATCCAGTTAATCATAGATCAAAATAGGGCTTTCTATTGGTGATCCTATTATTCTAGCTATATGAATAAGCGTTATGTGTTTCTATCCCAGACTATTAGACTACGCCCAAACAACACCGAAGTTACAACGCTTTAAATATGCAGGACTAGACCCAGTTGAATGATAGGTAAAACACATAATTAAGCACATAAACGGGTATGAAGTGATAAATATAATCAACATACAACGAATAAGGAACAATTGATATAAATACAAATCAAAACATTATTGCCAATCGCCATTGTAACAATACACAAAATCATAGATGATTGATTAACATAATGCTAACCGAACGCGTATAGTGGAGTGTAGAGATTACAAGAGTTTTCCCATTGATCGGACCACTTTTTAGGACCTTCTTGGCTTCATAAATCCTCTGAAAATTGGACTTGGTGGTTAAAAGCCTGTCTACAACTGAGTTTAGGGTTTTGTATTTATAGAGTCTAAAAATTAGTCAATACGTCGTATTGGGCGATGTAGGATACAACGTATTGGTGGATTTCTTGGTGTAAGGACCACGGTTGATATCTTTTAGAATCTTCTAGTGTTTGACCTTTGATACGATGTATTGAGCCTTCAGGATACGGTGTATTGGGTCTTCAATCCTTCGTGGTTATTTGTGAAGTGTAGGCAAGGATATGCCGTATCTTCTTTATGGATACGACGTATTAATGTAAAACCAGTTGGTTCTTCTTTGTTGACCAAATTTTTATACGGCGTATCGTTGATGTAGATAAGGCATATTCTTCAAAGTCAGACAATGGTCTTTTAATTCGTCAAAGTCTTCGATACGTCGTATAGGTCTAGAATAACACGGCATATTTGCTGTCAGATCAGTAGACTTTCTCGAACTCTTCATTTAAGCTCCAAAATGCGTGCCTTTTAGATAATCTTCACAAAGTACTCCATAATTACTGCAAATAACAACTTAAAGCAATTAAGTGCCAATTCTTGCAATAATTATATAAAATGGGTAATATACATGGGATAAATGATGCTATAAAAGTGATGTTATTTGATGTCATCATACTCGAATCCATTTATTCTAATATCATTATAGTAAGCCAAAGACATGATGTTCATAGGTAAATCTATGTCGATATAAGCATTGGGTATGAACTTATGTCCTATCATGCAAGGAAATTTTAAATTATTAGGGTCACCCTTCTTAATTCTAAAATCATAATTCAATGAACTCCTAGGCATTTTCTCAATTAATGATTCATAGATTGATTCATCATGTTGGTCGACTAAGTCAAGTGGTTCTTCACATTCAATCCATTCATTATCCTTTTCAATCCCATCCTTGCACTCTTTGTTTCCTAAGTTACTTAAGCCTACATCATTAGTTATTTCCTTGGGTTCAATTGATTTGTCGCTTAAGTCTTTTGCTAGGTTGGAACCATCATGGCCGATTGTACTTAATTTCGAGGTTTCAGGTTCCCTAGGTTCATCCTCCTTTTTTACAATGGTTATTGTGATAACAAAATAAACACATTTAGAGGAGGAGTTCCTCTCTTGTTCTCCTAAGGATGATTGCGATTGGTATTTTGGGGAAAGGAGTTTTGATGGGCTCTTGAAGACTCCCTTATTTCAGGGCGTCTCACTCTCTAAGTGATTGCAGGACACGGTGTTTATATGAGTAATGTTATAGTTGGTTACGCCATGAGTGGGTATATTGTTGAGTCTTTCCAAAACAATCTTCCATAGTATGTTGATTTTGTTGATTACATCATCTTGTTGTTGCTTGAATTGGGTCCCAAGGCTAGACAACCATTTTTCTTGATGAGAATTAAAATTATTCAGCACCCTCTCAAGGTTGGTTTGATAGTTTGAGGGTCCATATGGTGTGTTGGAAGAGTAGGTGGAAAACGAGCCTTTTTGTAGACTTGCAAAGGTTTGAGTTCTTGCCCAATTGAAGTTTGGGTTGTCTTCCTAAGCATTGGTAGCTTCATTAAAGTTTCTTGGTCCTTGATTGTTAGCAAACGGATTTCCTCCCACTTCGTTGCTACGCGAAGATGCATACTCAACAAAAGCTTGCTCGGGATATTCCATACACTATTGAGCGCCGTGAGGACCACTACAAATCTCGTATAAAGAAGCAATTTTGTTCAGTTAAATGGGTTGGTTAGGTGCAAGATGAGCTTCCATCAAGCGTTAGACTTGATTTTCGAGCTTGATGAGACGACGGTCGGATGTACTCGGGACATCTTGAGGCATATAGATTGCCTTGACCGGCTTAGTGAAGTCTCTTGGGTCATTCTAACTTTCATTGTCATAGAGGGCGAGGTCCTCCAATAATGCCCAAGATTCTTCGTCGTTTTTATCATGTAACTTACCATCGGCCACTTGATCGATGGTACGTCTTGTGATGGGATTGACATGGTCATAAAGTATTTGGATTTGGAGCCAAAGATATATACCATGATGACAGACTTTTTAGAGTAAGTCCTTGAAACGAGTCCATGCTTCGGAGAGAGATTCACCTTGGTGTTGTTGGAACATCAAGATGTCATTGCGAAGTTTAAAAGTCCTTCCCGGTGGAAAGAATTGAGCAAGGAAACGATTAGTGAGATCCTCCTAAGTGGAGATGGATCTCGCGAGGAGACGCTCAAGTCAATTGCTAGCTTGATATCGAAAGGAAAATTGAAATAAACGCAGGCGCGTCCTTTCCTTATTATCACCATTAAAGTCAAGTGAGTCCACAAGTTTTAAGAAATACTTAAGGTGTTGATTTGGAACCTCAGACTGAAGTCTGTCGAATGAGCATCCGTTTTGCACCAACCAGATGGTGTCGGATCGAAGAGGCACCACATTGTTCCCATCAGGGATCTCAATGGTGTTTCAGTAGCCCTCATGGCTAGGTTTGGAGTAATCTCCTAAGGTACGTCGCAGATTTTAGTTTTCCATGGAGGTCAGTGAAAATATTTACAAAAAAAGGGCACAAAGAAAAGATAGACTACATGAAAGCTAATGACAAGGAATTGAAATCTCACTTGAAAGGATTCAAGTGAGTAGACCTAAGCTAAATAAAATCCGAAACCTATACTATTCCCCAGCAGTGGCGCCAAAAACTTTGATGAGGGCTGTGAAACTCCCAATAAGTTTTACAACTCCCTACGCAGTGTACCTAACTGTTGTAGTGTAGTATAGGCAAGACACGGGGGTTGTAACTAAGTGTAACTAAGGTCTTGATGACATCAAATAACATCACTTTTATAACATCATTTATCCCATGTTTCTTACCCATTTTGTATAATTATCGCATGAATTGGTACTTAACTGCTTAAAGTTGTTATTTGCAGTACTTATGGAGTAATTAGTGAAGTTATGCTTAAAGGCACCCATTTTGGAGCTTAAACGAAGAAATCTCATGATACTGTTCTGACTACCTATACACCGTATCCATTAAGGAAGATACGACACATCTGTGCTTGTACTTCACAAGAAACCACGAAGAATTAAAGAGCAATACGCCGTATCCAGAAGATTATATATGCCGTATTGAAGATTATTTAAAGATTCTGGAAGATATTGAACGTGGTCCCTACTCCAAGAAACCCCCAATACGCTGTATTGACCTCAACCAATACGGCGTATCAACGAATTTCGAGAGACTATAAATACAAATCCCTAAACGCAAGTTTAAGGTGTGCTTAAACATATTTTTGATACCGTAAACACAAAAGTCGGTTTTCAGAAGGCAAGAAGAGCAAAGAAGGTCAAGTAACGCGCTTAATTCCATAGGAAACACCTTGTAATCATCTATACTCTAATAATCGTTCCATTTTTGGTATCATTCATTTAACTCGGTTAGTTTACCTTGGTTGATTCGATTATTATTCTTGTATTCATTACAATGGTTATGGGCTAATACCTTTATGTATTAGACATGTTTATGAAGATTTAATGTTTGGTTTGTTTAGCTCGATTGCTTAATTTATCATGATTGTTGATTATGTTTATCAATTTATACTCTCTTACGTGCTTAAGTATGCGACCTATCATTTAACTGGATCTAGGAATGCAAAATATCGTGCTAGCTAGATGTCGGGATAGCTCTCCATATCCGTAATTTATATATCTAGAATTATAGGATCACAAATAATAACCTATCCTTGCCATTGGTTCAGTGAACAAGTTGGACTAGCAGGTGACCTGCGATCAACAAATAACATTCTGATTCCCTTGGTAAGGACTTGGACAGTGGACTACTAGTATATAAAGAGCCATTAAGCAGTAAGTTAGTAAAGTCTCGTTGAGCTAGGGTTTAATAAGATCACCATTATTAATCTCCAAATATAGATTATAATCAACAAAAGATTGCTTTATGCGGATGCGTTTAATTGTGATAGAATTAGCGTGTCTAGGTTTTAGGAAGAAGTAACGGCTAAATCTAGGAATGATATGCCCCTCAAGATAAGCCAATCATTGCACTAATAAACAAACCTGCATTTTAATCGGATTAATCATGGTTAATATTGTTTCCTTAAAATTGGCTTGACCGCTCTTCTATTTTCTGATTATCTGCTTGCGTATGTTATCGTGTCTAAAATAGGTTTAAGTTACCACCAAAACCCGTGCTAGTCTCTTAGACTGAAAACCTCCTTTACCCGTTAGAATTAGGTTTAGCATAGGTTTAACTTAGATTAGAACTAACATATATAACTAAAATACTGATAGACTTAGGAATTAACACTCTCGCTCTTAGTGATCGACACCCTACTTAACAACGAAGCTACAACTGATCGGGTACACTGCCCGTTAGTGTTGTTTTTAGGTAATGTCGGCAAAATATAAATGTAAAACTTGATAATATATAATACCTACGCACAACGGCACATCAAGTTTTTGGCGCCGTTGCCGGGGAGTGAAGTTGTTTAGTTTTTATTCTTATTAGTATTTTAGTTCTAACTTTTAATTAATCTAGATTTAGTGTAATTTAATTAGTGTAAATTTTTTTATTTTTGAGTCTTAGTGTCGGATCGTCTATTTCACCTAAAAGTTTTTATTTTATTGTGTGTTTATTTTTTACTTTTCTGTTTTGTTTTTGTTTTCTGTACACTGTTCTGTACGAACAATCGATATGGCGTATTCACCAGTTGAATATGGCGTATCAACCTTTCACTGCCAATACAGCGTATTCCATTCAAAAAGGTAATACTATTCAGTAGATTGAATACGGTGTATCAACTATTTGATACAGCAACAGACTTTAAACTCTCGTACTCTATTTTTGTGCTTAGTTTTCTGTATTTTCTTTCTTCCGAGCAAATCTTACTGATATTTTTACCTTGGTTTCAGATAAGTACTAATCGCGAAGGGAAGGTTGAAGAAAGTAATGACGGAAGCCATGACGAAATCAATTACTGAGGAATACGTTACCAAGGCCCAAGGAGATTATTAATCGGGTATCACTAAGACAATGATTAATGGTAAAGCCACATATGAGTTGAAAGAAAAATTCCTTGATGATTTGTGAAATAATTCTTTCAGTGAAGTTGAAAGAAAAATTCGTTGTTGATCCACTCGTTTTGCCCAATGTAAGTTATGAATGACTTAGGCTTGCTGTTTTCCCCATCTCACTTACCGGAGAGGCAAGAGAATGGTTAATGAATGAACCTAAAAGCTCAGTTACTACTTGGGCAGATCTTACGAAGTTATTTTTGGAAAATACTACCCGCCTTCTCGTACTGGTAAAATTGTGAGAACTAAAGCAAAGTGGGATTCAACTAATGTAGTGTTTGGAAATTGGTTGGCTTTGAAATTTACCAACCATATGATGAAAGATCCATTCACCAAGAATTCTTTATGGGATTATTGGAAAAAGGGTGATGATCAAGAAGTACTTACAAGTGAGGCGTTTTATGACCCCGAAGAAACTCACGAAGATGGAGAACACAAAATTACTGAAATCTTTAGGATCAAAACAGGCTTATTCGATTTCGAAACACCTTTATGCACGGCGTTCAATGAATTTAATGATCGTCTTAAAATTGATACGTATTTATTTACTCATGATATTTAAGTAGCCAAGACTTATGAAGAATACAAAAATGAATTGAATAATGATCCTAAAGAACCATGGTCAGAAAATGGAGTACCATATGAATTGACTGATCATATATGCGAGCCGTTTTGTTTTAATACTGGAAAAACTAAATGGCCCACTTGTAGTTCAAATGAAGATGGAAATGGAGGAGAATTACTGGGGATGGTTCGAGTTGGTTACATGACCTACTTTCAAGATTACGAATGGTATGGTAGATGGAAAGTTAAAGGAAGAAGCTTTGAAGCAAAAATCTATCTACGAAGGGTCATGGGGAGATGCAACTCAAAAAGTAATGAATTTTTGCTCATGGCTGAAAAGATGCTTCAGAAACTTCCACGAGCTTGATTATGAGTTATTGGTGGAAGACGAATGATCACGAATGTTCTCCGTTCACAAATTTGAGATATGAACACCAATATCGATGCTAACTATAACCCTTACCTAGATGTTTCTAGAACATTTAACAATCATGCATGAAGGAATGATGAGGAGGCTATTCGATAAGAAAAGGAGCCGAATGATGATCATGGCATCGGCAACCTTGACAATGACTTGGTTCGGGATAACGCCTCTTATCATGCTAATGATGAGGAGGAGCAATACGAAGAAGATAGGTGCGAATTTCTTAGAAATCCTCACCAAGAACCGCTAGTTTGCAAAATTAGAAGGTTTGAGGTGATCAATTACTCTTTTGGACAAGTAGAGAAGTATATCGCTATTAAAGAATGTGAGTATGATGATTTGACAAGAACCAAAGAAGATGACTGTCACGTGTACCAAGTAATTTTTTGTATCATGGACGAAGGATGGTTCATGACAAGGGCGGAATGAAGAGCAGAAGACAAGTCTACCTTAAAGACTTCGTTGTAAACAAAAGTGCTTGCTGGGAGACAACCCAGAATGTTATTTTTCATTTTTATCGAGTCTGTCTTCCCAAACTTTCGATACGGAGTATCCAACCTCAATGGATACGGCGTAATGATTGTTTGGACGTTATCTAGTCTTTTATGTTTCTGCATTTAAACATTATTGTCAGATTATCTATACGGCGTATTCATGAATATGATACGACGTATTTTGATAATCTGACCCCTACCTTGGATACTTTTTACAGGTCTCAATACGGCGTATCCTGGTTTTGGGATATGACATATCGACTTCTTGTACAATATTTCATTTTTGTTTTTGTTTTCTAACCGTCGAATACCAGAGATAGAATTGCATTGGTTTTTCCTATATCTTATACAGGACCTTACTAAACGAAAATGATGACTTTGGTGGAGTTTTTATATTCTGGAAATCAGTGTGTTGTAGTCATGCTGGGATTCAAATCCGCATTTACAACACACAATCTTGCTCGTAAACGCAACATGGAGGATCATACCGAGCAAATCCTAAGGGAGTTTCTCGTTCTAATTCTTTTAATTTCCTGTCCTTAATGTCATATTTATTCAACGAGGTCGTTTTATACTTCAAGTTGGGGAGGAGAATTAGAATGCTTACTTGTCCATATTTTCACAATAAAATGCTTAAATTATGCCTAAATTTAAAAAAAAATCAAGCATACTTTTGTGAAATTATTAGTCACATAACACATACACATAACCCTTGTTCGATATTGTGAGGATTTAGCTTATCCATTTCCAAATGTTTACCCAAATTCTATAAAATTATGAGTGTGCCGGTGATGTTGTAGACTTTAGAATTTGGCTTGGTATATCTATTCGAGACCACAATAATAAGTACTATTTTAAATAGATGGAGTGACATTTTCTAAACTGGTAAATTTCTAGGATTTCACCCAAAAAGCCTATACATGTTGTGATATTAACTAACTACACTGGTTAGTTAACCGTCGTATAAACCCTTTTGTTTACTCTCACTTTTAGAGTAAGATTCCCCTAGAAAAACCTGTTGAGCCATTCCATTCTTTTTCTTACACCAATTTTGTTTCGTTACACCTTTACACCTTAGCCGGTTGCTAGTTGCTTTTGTGTAAAGTATTGTATTTCCTGTGTCGCAATGCAAAATTTTCTATCTATTGTTAGGTCAGAAAAATTGCACAATGCAATTGGGTACGTGTGTCAAATTTCTATCTACGGATAGGTCGGGAAAATTGCACAATGCAATGGGAATGTGAAAGTAGTGTATATTTTAAATCTTAATTTTTCATTATGTTTTACTACTTTCACAAATTATTTTTTACATCCGAAGTAAGGAGGAGTATGGATAAATTATCCGGATTCATTGTGATCGTGAAGATGGTGAAATTACACTGAAATTCATAGTTTATATGTTGAAAAAAAAATCAAAAAAAGTGAAAATACAAAAAAGTGATTATGTAGAGTATTGTTGTATGTTGGTCGAAATAAACCAACCATGTATTTCCTGTATAAAAGTGGTCGATATCACCACTAATGTTGTAAAGTATGTATATCATGGATATTTAAAAGTTGACCGTTATAGGAACGCTAATTAAGGTTGTTTTTGTTGATCTATGATCAAGACATTTATGTCTATATTTCTGTGTCTTTTTCATGGGTATGGTCGGGAAAGTACTAGCAACACTGTACCTTATTTGTTTGGACTTAATCTATTTGTTTTGTTCTTTTATTTAACAACAATTACTTTACCTTTCCTAATCCGTAACCTTTGGTCTTACTCGAATGAGGACGCGAGCAATCACATATGTCCATTCTGTCGTTACGGCCATGTATGTGTGATTTTGTCCGCCTTATTGGTTTATTACTATTAGAGAAGGATTAGAAGACTCCTACCATATATCACTCTTCGTCCTAACCCGTGGTTTTACTCGAGTGGGGGAATGAATGCAATCATATATGTCTATTTCGTCATTACAAATATGTATATGTGGTTTGTCGCCCTTTCTGGTTTACGACTTTTGGTAAAGACTACTAGTCATATTCTTTAGCTTATTTGAGTTAAGGAATGATGCAACCATGTATGTCTATTCCATCGTTATGGATGTGTATGTGTGGTTTTGTTACCTTTTCTAGAATATTGGTATCGATAGAGATTAAAAAGAGTGATCAACCCCTTGAACCTTTTAAACCTAATTTACCTTTGCAGACTCGTCACTCCTTAGCTTTAGTGGTGGAGATGTGTATCCTTACCAAGCCTATGATAGAATACTCGCCACGACTGAGCAATTGAGCGAATTAGTTACATGTTACCCCATAGATTAGTTGAGTAATTTGAATGATTTCATCTTAATACTTCGTGAGGTGTTTGGTTGTGTACTAGTAATTGAATGAATAATTGCTTAAAGGAAAAATCCTTGACTACAGTTAGGATACATTTTCATAAATTTTCTAAAGTCTACTTGAGGACAAGTAAGATTCAAGTGGGGGATATTTGATGACATCAAATAACGTCACTTTTTTAGCATCATTTATCCCATGTTTCTTACCCATTTTGTATAGTTATTGCATGAATGGTACTTAATTGCTTAAAGTTATTATTTGCAGTAATTATGGAGTAATTAGTGAAGTTATGCTAAAAGGCACACATTTTAGAGCTTAAATGAAGAAATCTCAAGATACTGTTCTGACTACCTATACGTCGTATCCATCAAGGAAGATACAACGTATCTATGCCTGCACTGCACAAGAAACCACGAAGAATTAATCAGCAATATGCTGTATCCAGAAGATTCTATACGCCGTATTAAAGATTATTTGAAGATTCTGGAAGATATTGAACGTGGTCCCTACTCTAAGAAACCCCAATACGCCGTATTGACCTCAACCAATACAGTGTATCGATGAATTTCCATAGACTATAAATACAAATCCCTAAACACGAGTTTAGGGTGTGCTTAAACATATTTTCAATACCCTAAACATAAAAGTCACTTTTCAGAAGGCAATAAGAGCAAAGAAGGTCAAGTAACGCGCTTAATTCCATAGGAAACACCTTGTAATCATCTATACTTTAATAATCGTTCGATTTTTGGTATCATTCGTTTAACTCGATTAGTTTACATTGGTTGATTCGATTATTATTCTTATATTCATTACAATGGTTATGGGCTAATACCTTTAGGTATTAACCATGTTTATGAATATTTAATGTTTGGTTTGTTTATCTCAATTGCTCAATTTATCATTGATTGTTGATTATGTTTATCAATTTATACTCGTTTACGTGCTTAAGTATGCGACCTATCATTCAACTGGATCTAGGAATGTAAAATATCATGCTAACTAGATGATGGGATAGCTCTCCATATCCGTAATTTATATATCTAGAATCATAGAATCACAAATAATGACATATCCTTGTCATTGGTTTAGTGAATAAGTTGGACTAGCAGGTGACCTGGAATCAACAAATAATGTTCTAATTCCATTGGTTTAGTGAACAAGTTAGACTAGCAGGTGGACTACTAGTATATAAAGAGCCATTAAGCAGTAATTTACTAAAGTCTCGTTGAGTTAGGGTTTAATAAGCTCACCATTATTAATCTCCTAAGATAGATTATAATCAACAAAGGATTGCTTTATGCGGATGCATTTAATTATGACAGAATTAGCGTGTCTAGGTTTTAGAAAGAAGTACCGCCAAAATCTAGGAATGATATGCCCCTCGAGATAAGTCAATCATTGCACTAATTAACCAACCTGCATTTTAATCGGATTAATTATGGTTAATACAATTTCCTTAAAATTGTCTTGACCGCTGTTCTATCTTCTTATCATCTACTTGCGTGTGTTATCGTGTTTAAAATAGGTTTAAGTTACCACCAAAACCCGTGCCAGTCTCTCAAACTGAAAACCCTCCTTTACCCGTTAGAATTAGGTTTAGCATAGGTTGAACTTAGAATTAACTTAAATTAGAACTAACATAGATAACTAAAATACTGATAGATTTAGGAATTAACACTCTCGGTCTTAGTGATAGACACCCTACTTACCAACGAAGCTACAACGGATCGGGTACACTGCCCATTAGTGTTGGTTTTAGGTAATGTCGACAAAATATAAATGTAAAACTTGATAATAAATAATACCTATGCACACCAACACATCAGGTCTACGGGTTGAAAGAAGATTATTTTTGTTTTTTTATGTTTTATGAAAGCAATTTAAATCTCAGGTTTGAAGGGGGTTTGTTTTAAACTAATTATCTACTAATTAAACTAATCTAATGTGGAGAATTCGTATGATAAAAGAGAAGTGTTTACTTAATCATGCATGATCCTTATTATGCTTCTCCTAACTCTATTGCCTTGTCACACTTGTGATATATGTATAAGTATTTCCGAGAAGAATGACGAATTACGCGAAAATACCATCTACGTGATACCTTGCTAGGGAAACATACAAGTAAGGTAGTATGAAGACTGTTACAAGGACCATAGAGATATAGACGCGCATTAAAATACTTAAGGGGGATCATCCATAGATGGGTAAGGTAGTATGAAGACTATTACCGATGGAATCCTTTCTACACAATCATGCTGCTTTAGATCTTCGATACTCTTAAGTATCTAGGGTTCTAGAGTCAAAATATGCACACACATCAAATAAGAAGCAATATTATTAAGATCTACATACTAATTCACATGAAATCATAAGCAAACACTAATGAGATCTAGCCTAGCATGTTAAAGATAAGCAAAGTACAATAAACAATCAAACAATAAGACATATTAAAAGATTGGAGGATAAAAGAACTTCACTATATTGAAACAAGTTAGTAAGGAATGTACAAAAGGGTTGGGAAACCCTAAAATACTCCCAAAGTCAGCTACAAGTCGTTCTCTACCAAACTCCACTGCTAATATGCTATATAAAACCCTAAATTCGAGTTTGTATTTATACAAAAAGGAACCGCGACAGCGTCGCAAGTAATCATGATGCCATCACACCGAGAATCTTCTAGGTTTTCTTTATGACGGCTATAGTCTAGACTCCGTCACACATTCTTCTGACGCGGTCGCTTGATCATTCAAATGGCGTTGCAAGTAATCTTGACGCCGTCTCCACCTTATGTAAGCAATCTTCAAGCCTTCGTTGTGTAAAGTTGCACTCTTATCCCGTTTCTTTCAAAATATAGCCCAAGTCATGTGTATTTCCTCCAAATATCTTCCAAGTGCTAAATATGCAAAAAGAAATGATTAATCACATATTTTAAGCATTTTTACATAATTATAGGGGTTAAATTACCCTAAAAAGTGTATAAAATTACACCTCGTCACTAGCGATATCCAATACCCTAGTTACGCAGCAATGGTTTGAAAAGTAGTGGTTTTGGTTAGCATGTTTGAACTTGCATTTTTGGAAGCTTAAACTTGCAACTTTGGAAACCAACGAAAACTAAAACTTGCGGCTTTGGTAAACCAACGAGAACTAGAAACCCTATTTTGCAATTTTGAACCTGTGGATTTGACAAACAAGCGAAAATGACTGATTAATTTGCAAACTATCGATTTTGCATTCTCGCTGAGTCAAAAACGAGTTGAACTTATCTTTTACCGAGTTACTTATTAGGGTTTGTATTAGTTTTGATCCCTAGCTTCCATTTTCATCGGGTAACCCTTAGGTTCAAACTAATTGCATAGTTAGCCACCATTACTTCCACTTAACGATTGTTATTTACTTAACCATTAAACCTTTATCGACAAGTTTAGTTCATCATTAGTCCTTGTTTATTTCTTCATTAACGAAAGTTACTAGTGACAACAAAGATCCTTTTAAGACATCAGTTTTTCATTGTTAGTCCTAAGTTAAATCATCAATCAAACAAAGAACTCAAATCATAACAACGATTACAACAACATCAAAACAACAACACATCACTCTATCTACTAAAGACCCGATATCTTTTTTACAAAATCAATTCATCATGACTTCATCAAACAGCCAAATGTATAATGACATCATGGCAACTGGTTCCAAGGAACGTCCACCAATGCTTCCACTAGGTAGCTATGAAAAAATTGAAATCACGTTTCATGAGATACATTAATACAAAACCAAAAAAAGATCAACTCAGGCACTGTATTGAAGAAGGTCCTTACATCCTCACTCAACTCATTACTCTAGCAATTCCAACAGAAGGGGATGATCCAGGTCAACCACGTGTTGTTAGAGAATAAACTTTTGCTAATACCAATCCAGAGAACATAAAACTAATTGATGTTGAACCTGAAGTAATTCATATGATACTGAATGGAATTGGTAATGACATATACTCAATAGTGGATACTTGTCTTAATGCTCAGGAAATGTGGCTTGCTGTTAAATGTTTACAACATGGAGATTCTATCAACATTTAAGATGTGAAGACAAAGTTGTTTTGGGAATTTGGTAAGTTCACTTTAAGGAATACATAATCAATCGAGTCATACTATACTAGGTTCTACAAAATGATGAATGAAATGGTAAGAAACAAGTTAAAGGTTGACACCATGCAGGTGAATGTTCAGTTTCTACAACAACTTCAACCAAAATGGTAAAAATTTGTGACAACTGTCAAGCAACAACAAGACTTGGACACTGTCTCCTACTACAAACTCTTTGACATTCTTAAACATCATCAAAATGAAGTTAACGACATTCATGTTAAAAGAATAGCCGGGAATGAAAATCCACTTGCACTTGCTTCTTCTACTCAAAACTATCTAGATGACTATCATGTTGGTAGAATTCTATACCTTATTTCTCAAACCAAACACTAGAAATGTAGAGAGAGAAGGAAAAAAGAAACTAGAGAGAAAGTAAAGTAGAGGATTGATATTAGCTTAATTTGTGAAAAACTAAACAACTAACCTCCTTTCCATGGATGGAAAGGATTATTTATACACCTAGGGCACAATATGAATGCCTAGTGTGTGTTTGGTTGGGCTGGGCTCAGATTTGGTTGGGCTTTAGCTCGAAACGCTTACAATATTAGATTACACTACGAGCCCATAATCTTGACTAGCCTATTACATCTTATACAAAATTATATAAACGTAAAGACCCGACTAAACCTATAATAACTTTTATTTCTATTGTTTAACTCAATATTTTGAGGCTAATAATCTCATGCGAAAAAAAGTTATTGAAATTCCTTGTCGTTAAGCTCTTGAAGTCTTGGGTTATGATCTTGGACTTTGTTGTAATGGCTTTGTTCCTTCATGCTTTATGATCTTTGATCTTGAGCCTTTGTTATTGTCTTTCGAATTTGTCTTTAGTTCTGAGATCTTTAAATATTTCCTTGTTATGGATGAACTCGATAGACGTAGTTGATGCTTGAGTCGTCGTTCGGTAAAGACCGGTACTTTCTTTCTTGAACATCCTTGAATCACCTTGTGCTTTTGACAAACATGCTCATACTTTTCATCTTTTTAAAAGCTAACAACAAACTTGACGTCTAGCCACCATGTCTTGACAAAATGTATACCAATCTCAATGTGCTTAGTACGTTGGTGTTGTACAAGATTAACAGTAAAATAAACAGCACTCACGTTATCACAATGAACAATAATAGCAAGAAATAATTATGCATGCAATTCCCGAAGTAAATTGCGAAGCGGTCTCAACCACTCCATTAGCAACCCCTCGATATGTTGCCTCAACACTAGAACGAGAAAGAGTGTGCTGGCGTTTAGAAGATCATGAAAGTGTATTATCACCCAAGAAGACACAGTAACCAGACGTCGAACGACATGTGGCATGAATAAGCAAGAGTGCAAGACAGGTAGTAGTAGATGCAAATATCCGTAAACCAAAATTCAACATCACGCGGACATACAATAGAATATGTTTGAGAGCCGAAAAATGAGCCTCCGTGAATCATGCATGTAAAGACATATTTTTTGAACAACATAAGACAAATTTGGACGTGTAAACATAGGGTACTGAAGACCGTCGACTAAAGTCTGATATAAAATCGAATCAGAAACATGATCGTCCTCAAGACCAAGCTTAGACTTAGTGTTAGCTAGAGTCTTACAAGGGTTTTAGTTAAGCATATGGACACGCTCAAGAATCTCGAGAGCATATTTCCGCTGAGACAAAAACATCCTAAAAGTATCACGCCGAACAAAGATCCCTAAAAAATAATTAACAACACCAAAATCTGTCATCTCAATTTCCATATGAGAATGGGACAGAGCGGATGCCTACTACCTAACTTCTTCTTGTCACTCGTACAGATCTAATAGAAGATATTGCATTAGAAAAGGATACAAGGTCACTTTCAAAGATTGAAAGAGAGGCAATACCAGTTCAATACTGGTTGTGTTGCACTTTTTTGAGTTAATGGCGGATAGCCCGCTATGGTATGCTTGGTTTGTTAGCGAGAAAGAGCATAAAATAATGCTATTTACAAATCGATAAAAGAGGCTCAAGTACATTAGTCCATAACTGCCATTTTTATTAGGTGTGGAGAGGAAATGATACGATGTAGTAACACTAGGGATGACAACAGAGCGGGGAGTGTCAGGGATCTTATTTCTATCCTCATCCCTGTTCCCACTTTTTCAACCCTATCCTCGCCCCTATCCCTATCAGGGAATAGTTTTACATCCTCATCTCCGTCCCTAACGGGGATTCGAGGATTTTCCATCCTTATGAAGAAAACATAAAAATACACAAACTCATCAAAAATATTAAGAATTTGACTCAAAAAGTGTCTCAAGAAACATACATCACTAATACTTAGATTAGTTACAATGTTAATCCAACTTTAAATCATCATAGATATTTAGACAACACATATAATATAAGAATAACGTACATTGTATGTGAGTATTCAGGTAAAACATTGCTCAAGTAATATACAATAATTAATCTTTAATTGTTTATACTTTTTAGCTATTTGATCATTTAAATATCACACATTCCTATACATATATGTCAATGTTCATAGAAATATACATACAAAAGTTAATGTTGTATGGCGATGCATATAATTTTCATATATTTATACAAGTACATTAAAAAGATTGAGGACGAGTTCGGGGATTGATGTTATCCCCATCCCTGCCCCATGCCGGTTACGTAATTCAGGGATTCCCTGTCCCCATCTCAATCAAATCGAGGATTCCCTAATTAAACCGGGTTTTGGGATTAGGTCCCCATCAATCGAGGATTTTTTTGACATCCCTAAGTAACACTGACGAAAAGGCGTGTAACATAACTTGTAAATCCAATGCATGTGACATAACTTTTAAAACGGTGAAACCAAGCCCCATGGTGCCTGCTTAAGGCCATATAATTAATGACGCCAAAGGAAAACATGATTAGGATACCGAGAATCTCTAAAACCAAGTCGTTGATGCATATACACAGTCTCATATAATTGGCTGTTAAAAAATACATCCTTAACGTCAAGCCGATGAACTCGCCATTTGCAAAATGACATCGTTTAGATTAATAGGATTATTAAACCGGCTAGCTACTCCTAAAATGACCTCGTTTCACCCTTAAATGGCGTCATTTTGGGTTGTTTCAGTCTTACTCCGCTCCATGCCAGATCAGAACGACGTCACTTTGACATGCTAAAAACACTGTCATTTAATTCCTTATTTTATAGAAATGTAATTCTACAAAAAAATGTAAGTTTACTTATCAACATTATTAATATATTTTATACTATTAGACTTTGTAAAATCTTGCTATATCTATATATTATTGTAACGAGTAGAGATACATGGTGTCTAAATGTCCATATTTGAAATAATACGAGCAACTAACTTGGCTATTGAAATAGTCATTTTTATATGAATGTAATATGTGGGATATGCATAGATCTGTATTTTTTTTATCTTGATATAACATTGTTACTTGCTTGCCTTCTTTAGCTAAGATTTATAGAAATAATTAGTATGTTTGTTGGTTTTATCAATTTTAAATGAATCTAATTTAGTTTTTAGTTATGGTTTTTGTTTGTTTTATTTTATACATATGTTTATTGATGAGTTTGAGCGTTTGGCTATTAAATACATTGATTTTGTATATATTCAAGCTTTTCAAGCCAAGCTCAACTCTGATCGAATCCTACTCGAGCCAAGCTCAAGCTTGGATAGTCAAAGTTTGACGAGCTATCAAGCTAAGCTCAAGCCTATTAATTTTTTTTCAAGCCAAGCTCAAGCCCTTTGAAGCTCAAGCTCGGCTTGACTCGATTGCACCCCTATTGAAGATCATACGCTACCATAAAAACACAAATCCCTCTAAATATAATTTTTTGTTAATGGATAAAGGAACCCGATAGACATGAAATGAATAATGTTGTTTTTCTTTATTTGCTAAATTTTCCATGTATCCGTTTCTTAGCCCATAAATGTTTGTAGAGGAGAGTTATTTCAAATACCAAACTTTTCTCACATACCAAGGACAAAT
>BQNB010102801.1:0-21854 GCA_026074375.1 Tanacetum coccineum | reverse complement strand
CTTCAAGATCTGAATCATAAAATTGTCCTACCGAAAAGAGATTGTGTCTAAGTTATTCCATATAATATACCCTGAAGATCACACTGTCGCCAATCACGTAATCTCCATAACCTATAATAGCACCAAAATGATCATTCCCAAATCTGACTGTCCCGATGAACTTTTTCACAAAATTCTTAAGCCGTGAGCGATTCCCCGTCATATGTTTTGAGCAGCCTGAGTCCAAATACCACAGGACGATCTGTATGACCTGCATTTGAAAACAGACGAGGATGGAGAGTTTGGTATATTGGATCCCCAATTTCTGTTGGGGTCCTGTTGGTTAGCAAAAATAGTAGTATATTTCACAGGATCATCAATTGTCTATGTCTCAGCTGTAGTAGGAATGCCAGTGGAAATTGTCTTGTCCTTTTTTATTCTACGTTTGTACCTAGTTAATGGTTTCTAAGTAGTGTTACTAAACCTCTCAGTGATCATAATTTCACTAGTAATAACGTGTTTTGATTGATGTAAAGGCACTACTTTGGATTTAGTAAACCTAGTTAAAGGGCACTATTCTCCTAAAGTGAATTTCTTTCTAATGGGCTTCCACTGATAACCAACATTGGCAAACAGTTTTCATATTGCTTTCCAAACCTGCTTAACTTTGCTTAAAACATTTTTAACATGGAGGCATGTACAGACTTCAAATATTTCATAACACACTTATCATGATTAGCAGATAGGCAGTTGTTACATGTCTTGCACACAGACTTAGAATTCGAATTAATTATAGTACGCTTATAGCTAATACTGGAATCAACATGATTCTCTTGTTTTAAATTAGACTTATTGTTCCTATGGTGATCTTCTACTTTCTTCTTGTTGTCACTTTTAGCTGGCAAGATCCTATTATTCTTTGTATTACTCGTAGGCTTTGATCCGCTTGCTTCAGTGGAACTGTTTACACCTGTAGAAGGAATCACATGTACATTAGTCTTTTGCACTTTCTGTTGCTCAACATATGTTTGTGTGTTATTCTTTGAAGTTTCGCATGTTTCCCTAAAAGTAACCTTCTTGTTCCTATTCAAAAGGGTAGTAGCAACCTTTTTATCTCTTTTACTGAATTCTTTCGATCAAGTGTCAATCACATATTCTAACAATTCATGAGATCGTTTAGTGTAAAAGCAGGCAGTTTTAAGCGCATTATCTAATGGTTTTTCAATTTTAGCCTCTTCTACTATCTCACGAAGTGTTTCTACACTTTCCTTAAGATGTTTGAGATAATCTAGATGAACTTCCCTATTGTTCCTATTTCGAGGGGGGGATTGGTTCAACATCGATTACATATATAACATGGGCAAGAACTTTTGGTTTTACAGTATTCATAGTGACGCATTCCATTTTTCCTTTTAGTTGAGCCTTTAGTTTCTCATTTTAGTTAACAAAGAAGATGTCTTTTCAATAGTTTTAGCACACGTTATCTTAATAGAATTATACAATTCCTTGTAATGCTGCTTAACTTTTTCATTCTCTACCCTAAAACGCTCAGTTTGTTCTTGAAGAGCAGTGACATGTTCTGTTAGTTCTATGTTTTGAGAATCTAAGGCCTTAAAATCAAGAATACGATCTGCCTCACTACGTCTCTCATTCATGTGAGAGATTTGCACTTTCAGTTTTCTAATTGTGTTGTCCTTTCCTTGAAGCTTCTCTTTTAGTTTGTTGATTTCAAAAAATGAGTCAAACTCAGGAGCATCCAGAGATGTCTGTGATTTGTTGTTTCCAAAACGGTCTTTAAGATGTTGATACTTCAATTGCAAATTTAGGTAATCCACATCAAGGTTGGAAAATTGTTTTATCATTTCACTATGATCATCTTTTTGAATCTTATGTTTTAATTTAGAAATCTCAACTTTAAGTTTGACAATTGTTCTACAGTGTAAGCATCATGCATTTCAGAAAATCTAGATACAGTTTTCACAACATTCATTACACTATACAACAATTCATTAGACAAACAATCAGCAATTAGATTCTCATTTTCAATGAGAAGGTTTTTCCTCTCAATTTCAGTACACTTCTTGTCCACAACATTTTGTTCAACCTCAGCTTTCATTTGTTCAAAAATTTCTTTCATTTCTTTAACTTCTTTAATAAGAGCCGTTTGGATTCCCTCAAAATATTCTTTAACCGTTTTGAAAAATGAAATTACTTCAGTAAGGTAACATTTCTTTGTTTGTTCGAAACCCCTTTCCCATTCTGTGAGAGCACACGGTGTAATTCTCTTTTTACAAGTTTTATCAAATTCTGAAAAAAGTTGTGTGAGTGTGTAAATATTAATTTTCACTTGAATTTTTGTTGGAAGAACTCTGGGGACAAGCTTTGCCGGTGTATTGGATGGATACACTGTCATTTTCAGGATTGTTTCTAAAACAAAAGACCAAAAAATCTGTTTTTACAATCAGTTATCTCTAGGTGTAAAAGTTGCTTAGATAATCTCTATTCGATTATTTGGGGGTGCAATCTTAATCTTATTTTTAACCCACAGAGGGCTTTTCATTTTTTCAAGCATTCTCTTTCTAGTTATCTTACCTAACTCAAGAGTATCCTCTAGGCATGATTGGTCTTGACTATTTCATGACCATTATAGAGAGCAGATTAAACTTGCATTGCACTAGTGAGATATAAGGGATTTTGTAGCCTATTGCTACCTTTTTCTTTTTATCATAAAAAGGTTTTGGTTTAACATGTGTACAGTTTGAAGAGACTAATCTTGTTTGAATAATTTGTCTTCAACTTTTTCTTTTAATTCTTTCATATCCAAAAAATCTTCAAGGTATTTATTTTATTTCTGTTTAAAATCCTTTTTCAAAGTTGCTACTTCTTCTTTCATTAACTTGTTATGGTCAGGGGTAGAATTAAGTTGCATTTTTATAGAATAAAGTTCCTTTTTAAAAGATTCTTCCTGAATGTTATGGTCAGTGATAATTATTCTCAATTGTTCATCAATCTTTTGTTCTCTTTCAGTTAATTCAAACCTTGCCCTTTTTTCATAAATCTTGACTTGTTCCTTATATCTCGCAAGTTCAGCAGTTAATGATTCATTAACTACTTTGTTCTGATCCTTTACAGAAATACATTGGGCAGCATGTTCCTGCATATCATTGATTATCATCATTAAAGCATCATTTGGCACAGAAGTTACATTACTTTGTACAACTTGCTCTGCGTTGTCCTTCACATGGAATAATATTACTTTCACTCATATATTCAGCATCAGATTCAACAACATAGTTTTGTTGTACATCGTTTTGTATCTTGTGCATTTCATGATACTCAACAATACTATCTAGATAGTTATCATGATCTTGTACCTCAGCTAGAATGTTCGAATATGATGGACCAGCTTCATCATAGATTGGATCAGCTGATGATAGATTTTCCATGAACACGGTCTGTGTAGTAGGAGCCTCATCAACATCATAGTCAAACGCATCACATTGATCAACTTAAAAGACCTAGTCCACATTGAGTGCCAAATCTTGTACCGATGGCTTATCCACATCATCATCAAAAGTGTTAGCTTGTCCACCTGCAAGAAACAACAACTACTCTTCATCCAAAACCACTCCATTCTCCTGAGCTTGCATCAGCAGCATTTTGTCCTTGAAGTAGTCTGAATTCTGTGGTCTCTTTGGGTGAGTGCATTGTCTTGCTATGTGCCCTATTCCAATTATAACACTTAATAGGCTTTGCTTAACCAGGATTTGCATTCCCAACTTTGTTCTGAACACCCCAATTTCCAGCTGCAACTGATCCCCTTCATTGTTCCCCTGAACTCTGTTTTGTCTACCCTAAACATTCTGAACTACAACCTTGTCATTTTGAACTGTGGCTTGGTTCCTTGTGTTAGATGAAGTTCTGAGTTGATTGTTAGTTTGAGGAAAATATATTTTGTAGGATTGGGCGAAGTAGGGCAACTGTTTTAGTTAAGTTTTCAATCAAGTCATCAGTTGGGGTAAGTCCTGAATCAAGGTGTATGTTATCAGCAAATTGTAGTTGATTGTTAATTGGTGGGACATATGCAGATTGTGGAATAACTAATGATTGTGTAGGGTACTGCTGAAGAAAAACATTAGACACAAAGGCAAGAGGATCAATAGCATATTGAGTGTATCTTTCCAACATAATCTTGTTCTCATTAGCATGTGCCTCGTGTTGCTTCAAGTAAGCATACAGCTGATCATAGTTAGATGTTTTCAATCCTTTATTCAGTTTGACTACAGTTACGAGTCTACCCCATTCAGGCAACATGTTGTTCACAAACTTGGAGTTAAGCTGCATTTTGGGCATAGTCATCTTAATGTTTCTCATGTCGTTAATGAGCTTCATAAACCTGACATAGTATTCGTGAATGGTTTCTCCTTTGTTCTGATTTGTTCTGACTAAAGAAGTGTTTTCAAAGATCGTATAATTGTTATTCATCACCGCTCAACTTTGTTAATCAGAACCTTCCATAGCAACTTCACATGATCCCAAATTCGTTTGGCGTCAGGTGTAATGATTATGATATGTGATTCTTTGGTAAATCTTTGAAAATTTTTTTTGTAGGATATTCGTTGCATGAATGTCAGGCTTTATAACCTTATCCTTTTCCCATCTGTGTAAGGTCTTTAAAGAACAATCCTCGTTTGTATACCTTGAACACCATCCAGCGAG
This sequence comes from Tanacetum coccineum, assembly GCA_026074375.1. Taxonomy (NCBI): domain Eukaryota; kingdom Viridiplantae; phylum Streptophyta; class Magnoliopsida; order Asterales; family Asteraceae; genus Tanacetum; species Tanacetum coccineum. The sequence goes on along the minus strand of BQNB010102801.1, from coordinate 17,156 downwards.
GTGTCTCTCTAACATTTTCCCATCTTAAATTGGACCTTCTTCAATCGACTAAAGTATGTCTCATCTCTCTCCTCCCCATTTACTTTTCCCTTACAAAATACAAACGCAAAATGCTGTTGCCAAGACTCAAAATTCTAACCTATCACAGCATTGTTGGCGGGTACAACAACTGGAATAGATATCTTCAGAAAGACTAGCCATCATAATTGATTGTGAAATGATATGAGTTGATCATTCAATGATTAGTGAGTGTATGTTAAAAGTGGTGAAGTTTGATAAAGTGTTTTTGATTTATTAAGACCAAAGTTTGAAAATTTTCCTAGTGTGAAAAAAAATAGTAGCTCAAACCGCTGCCTAGGTTACCAAACTGTTGCCAAGTCAACCAAACCGTTGGCAAGTTATAAACCGTTGTCAGATTGCCAAACCGCTATAGTCTAGTTTAGTAAACCTCTACAAAGAAAAAAAATCTTCAAACCCTGTAAGTCACAAACCGTTATGGATAAACCGCTACTATTAAAATAATCTAGGTAAACCGTTGTCGAGAAAAATTACACCCAACCCGCTGCCAGAAAACAAAACCGCCATAGTTTAGTTTCCTAAACCGCTACAAAAGTATAAATCTTCAATAACCTATAAACCGCTACCTAGCAAACCGTTGTGGTTATAATAATAGTAAACCGTTACTAGCAAACCACTATGATAAACCGCTGTGAAGGAAAAATACCAAACCGCTGCCTAAAAATCAAACCGCCAGAGGTTTGTTTCCTAAACCGCTACAAAAGTATAAATCTTCGATAACCTGTAAACCGCTGTCTATTCAAACCGCTGTCACAAAAAAGAACAAACCGCTGTCACTATCCTTCTGACAAACAAATGTCATAATAAGACAAACCACCGTACTATGCGATCTAACAAACCGTTGTTGAACAATACTTTTTCTGACAAACCGCTGCGAAGAAGTCGGATACAGTGAGCCAAACCGTTGCCTAGAAAAAAGTACTTTTTCACCTAAAAACACCTAAAAATCACCCTTTTGAATGTTTTTGCTTGATTTCTTTTTTTACAACTAAGTACTACAAGGCTATAACTACTAGAATAACCTAAACTTAAACACAACAAATATCAAAAAGGAGGAAAAAGTGAAAAACGAGCCATAAACCTCAAAAAGTACACTTTTTGATCTAAACCAAACAACAAAACGCATATACACACAATCTAATCATCCCATGGCTCTAATACCAATTATAAGATATTAGATATCATAACACAATGGTGATGGTTGGGGTTAGCTGATTCTTAAAGAGAGAAACAACTAGAGAGAAAAGTTTTAGTGAGAGAAAGTAATACTTGAATTATAAAAAGACCAACCACCTCTTCCATGGGATGGAAGAGGTATTTATATGTTCTTACAAAACCGGCCCATGGCCTTGGTATGGGCTTACACATGTGGGTTTAATACCCGACCCATTACCATATGTCATACGTTAAACATTAAACTATGAACTAGGATAAACTGTAAATTACACGGGGTGACCGAGTCTTTTTCTTAAACCTAACAAAATCAAAACTTCCAATAGCTTTAATAGCTACACACATCCCATTGCCTAGGTACAGGTTCAAAGCTCCATGTTTCAGCTTCCTTTTCCTCCTAATACCCTGCGTGGTATTATAGATATGAATTCCACAACTCGTATCATACACCTAAGATTTATTAGGAACAGAGTATAGTTCTATAGTGAAGATACCTGAAGTGCTAGCCTCACCAGCATTTCGTCTCTTCTTCAACTCAGCATGATTGGAAGGACAATTCCTCCTCTAGTGACCCACCTCCTTGTAGTGGTGGCAGATTGAATCCTTTCCCGGATTATCTCTCTTTGGTGGCGGTGGGATCTTGGGCTTGGGAGCATAAGCAAGCTTAGTCTTTCCCTTGTCCTTTCCCTTTACCCTTTGTGGTTTCTTCTTACTGTTCTTTTGGATCTTACCTCCCTAATAGCCAGTACAACGGGAGTTTCAGCCTTCTTTGGGATACCTTTTTCATGCAGCTTGAGCATAGCATGTAGCTCAGTTATCGTCTTCTCCATGCTATGCATATTATAGTTCTGAACGAACTAATCATTATCCTTGTTGATAGAATTCAAAATAAGACTCACACTAAGTTCATTAGGCATAGGGAAGCCAAGGCGTACCAAAGTGTCTAAGTAGCTTTTCCTTTTCAAGAGATAGGAGCTTACCGACTGACCATCTTCCTGTTTGCAAGCATGGAATGCTTTAACTGTTTCAAACTGTTCCTGTTTAGCCTGCTATTTGAATATTGTTTTCAGTTCTTTTAACATATCATATGCATTTAAGTTTTCCAAAGTCCTCTTAAGTATGGGGACATACTTGAAAGCATAATACATATGACCTCTTGTTCACCATTGATTGACTCATAGTACTTGTCAATTATTTCTTGGTCAGCAGTTTCAGGATTAGGAGCTGGTGCCATAGGCTGTTCCACAAAACTTAGCTTTTTCTTATACCTAAGAACAATCTTGCGATGCCATTTTGTGAAATTAGAACCAATAAGTCTCTCACTAGGGAGAATTGACCTGAGAGTCGAATTGTTTATGTTTTGGGCAGCATCCATCTACAAAACAATCAAAAGTTCAGAAAATATTAGTATTTTCAATAAATAATCTCTTTAAAAAAAATTAACTACCCACGTTTATATAAAATAAACAATTAATGTTAACAAGAGTCTAAGATTCAACTTGAAATTCCACCATCACATCAATTGATCTGCTAATAATGGTAAACTCAAAAGGTAATCAATGGTTGATAATTGCCTACATGTGCAACTCTTAGTTTGTATGGAGCCCAAACATCATAATCCATGATTATATGTCAAGATCAAGGCAATATTATCCAGAATAACATTGTCAAGTTGGCATGTTTTACCCCATCCTATGCCTCGGGTTAAGGTCTCACCAACTTAACTCGATTTTAGTCGTCTAATTAAGAACGCGTGTTAAATAGCACTAGGTCTCACGCTTAGTGAATAAAACACCTCTTGGGATTTGTAATTCACCTACTTCTCAAATAGTGTAAAAAAACAATATGCAAGTGTTTTTCCCGCATTGGATGGCAATTGACTTAGTTAGAAAGGGTATAAAATTTTGATAAAAACAAGTGTACCAAAAAATTGTGTATAAGAAAGCATGCATATATCCTTATAAACTATCATTTTTAAAACATTTCCATATTTGTTTTAAATTTCTATGTGTAAAAACATCCCTTATATTTTATAATCCACATGTGATCTATAAAATTAGGGTTAATACATTTACAATATTTTCAAGTATAAATATAATTACTACGGATAAGGTTAAATCCCCATGAGAAATAATCAAACCCTAGTAATGATTACGATGTACTTTTAATATTGTTAAAACGTTGACGTAAAAATGTTTATTCTTGCGTTGTTCCTTCACGGGTTCCCTTTCGGAAACCACTAAACCCCTGTGTTATAGAATATTGCAAGAAAGAACAAGTTTACATATATATCGCAACACAATCTTGCAAAGTGTACATATCAATATATATACAATAAGCATAATGATCGAGTGCTTTTAGTCCATATTAATTTTCGAAAACCATTTTTGCACATATATATAAATAAAATGCCACATTTATATATAACAAAACCAAATCAAACAATTAATCATACTAAAACACGTAGACATTTAAAGTTTTAGCTAAAGTCTTCCCCGCTTTTTGCACTAAACATGAAAGTTTTAGCTACTGGAGTTGTGAATTCCCAAAAAACAATTGTGGTCCAACTCCTTACGGTTTGTCGGTTAATCAGTTTTTAGTGAGCGAAGGTCAAGGAAGCAGCACTTAAAAATAATCAATCACTTATGCAAATTCAAGGCGTATCAAGGTTTTAAACATCAAATAAGCATACCACAGTAGACATATTAAGCTTAATGAACCATGGTTTACATGCACGTAAACACATGGTTAACAATTTATAAAATTAAATAAGCAACAATAAGTAAATAAACGCAAATTATAAGCCAAGCAACATAATAAGCGTGTATAATCATGTAAAAATGCAAACCATATTAATTTTTCCATATTTTAAGTGACTCTTAGGAGTCTTTATTTTCACAAAAATAAAACCCTAAAGGGGTTACACATAAAAACAAGAAAAATATAACAAATATGTGTTTTAAGCATTTTTACCCGTTTTTTATGTAACTATAAACCTATATGAATGACTCGTGATGCGACTGTTAGAAATGGTTATCTAATAACCTAATATTACACATAATATTCTACGAGCTACGTAGCGAAAATAAACACATATAGCAAATATAATTAACATAAAGCATAAACGGAATACTGTACAGTATAGCAATCAATCTATGGAAGAACCGGAGCTTTTTCAAAATACGCACGTGTATTACACCGTGCAAAACCAAAACCTTCCAAGTTACTAAAGGAAGTAACCTCTACATGTATCCACACTACACGTTAACCAACATCATCTGAATGCTAGTTCCTTGAACTAACGATAATCGAATACTAGAAAATCAAACTTCGGATTCCCTTACGTGGGGCTTCCTTGGGACGACTATAGAGAAGAGAAAAGGAGAAGGGATGGAGATAAATGATCACAAATGATCTCCTTATATAGGGTGGAATTAGGGCATCTAATTATGGCAACTTAGGCCTAATTAAACAAAAGCTCATCCTCCCTTTTTTCTCTTGATGTGGCAAGCCAAACAAAGCTCAAAAACACCCATTAGGTTGACTTTTTGACTTTGTATAATTAGCATGTACATTACATATTAATTAAAGGGCTTAAATTTAATTATTCGTAAACGAACTAATTAACGACCGTTAAGTATTCTATCGTTAGAGTATTAATCAATATTATAAATATACACTTATATTATTACACATATTAATAGAATGATATATATGTGTATACGTATGTGACCCCGTAGGCTCACGTATTCCTAGCCGTATAAATATCCGTATGACATGAGTACTTCCCAACAAGCCGTTGTTTTCACATTATCCTTTCAAACTCCCACTTGTGCAAACTAACAACTCCTAGATGATGTTTTATTCTTTATCGTACTAAGAGGTCCCGAGCAAGACATTGAAGTACCTAGAAACTTATAGACTAAGTTCGGGTATATGGTTGTATCCCTTTACACTTTATGATATTTTTGAAAGTGTTAGACATGGATGCATATTCTAAAATACTTTCTTCCTTTCTTTCATTACCAGTGCTTCAATTTGTACTCCGTTAGTGTCATTGACACTATAGTCGCATGGCCATGCTTTACACAAATCTACTTCACACAAGGGGCCCATGAAAAATATCCTTCTCCAATCCATGTCAACTTGGAGTTGCAAATTGCCATCTTGGCCAATAAGCCATTTTTCCTTGTCTCCCACTAAATTTGACGTTAGCACACAATGTTATGCTTTCACGCAGTAACTAGAAATTAAGTCTAGTCCCAGTGAGAAACATAGTTACATGTCCTACATCCTCAAGTCATTGGGATAGTATGTCACGATCAGAGAACGCCGATAACATTAATCCATGTGGAGGCTTCTCGATCACGGTCACGTCCAACATATGTACATAGACAAATGCATGTATGACTCAAAATGTCATTCTCAAAATGTTTCTTGTCTTACAATAAATGTCATCATTATCTTAGTATCCCTCCATGATTATCAATTAAGGACCCTCTTTAGAATGAATGTGTCTTTCATTCTTGGATTCAAAATATGCTAACTAGGATCTCATGGTAATGTCTCGTACAATTTTCATGAGTCTTGGACATTACTTCTGATCTTGCAGCGATTGATTAAGCTCGTATCCGTAAGTGGTGGGATTAAACCATCACTATTCTTCTGACTCCCTGACGATTTTTTCTGCTGGAAGAACCATTAAACCTCTCTTACACCTCGAATATATTATATATATTGCATAACTATTAATGAATCTAACAGAGTATCGTTCCCATCGATTTAGTATTACTGGATGACAAACTTAGTTAAATCGTGACTCACTCAGCTTAACATTCAATGATACATTTCATTCTATACCTGCAACAGAATTGAATTAAATATACAAATATGAACATGTGGCTCCTTGTTATTGATTATCCTAAGTCCCTGAGAATTTCAATACAAGCCTCTTAAACCCCGATGTAGTTGTGCGTTTCCTGATTTGAGACTTCGGGCTCCAAATCTTTTAAGTCGCATGGCTTCAATATTTGTCTACAACCACAAGATCAATATGCCAGATTATGCCAAGCTATTTTTCTCTTTAGGGCAATGTACATTTGGTTAATGATTTTGTCATCCTCCCACCAAATCTCGCAATACTTAGGAATTCTTTTATAGATCTTCAGGATCTATAATTCCTGTCTTTACTTTGTACTCTTTAGTTAAACAATCTAAAATTAGTTTTCTCGTGCTCTTGCTTTTGTTGCATGACTCTAAGAGTCGTACTCCTCATTAGGCTTAAGCACATTAATTCCCTCCCCCCCCAAAGCCAGGTAGACCAAAACCTTAATAGCCAGATCTACCTACAGAGTGATATAACCTAAGTAACATGTATAAAGGGTGTTTAGAAGTACTTACTTGTTAATCCCGCTATGCATAAGCTCCTTTAAACTTCTCAGCTGCATGGAACACCTCATTCTTGAACTTGATGCATCACTTTAACTTCTTTAGGTATCCACCGGTACTACACAAGTAGGACTATGGCTATGAACCTATCGCAAGTTAGGAGAGTATGAAATCCGAGTAAAACCTTAATTTGATATTTGGGATTAAATGAGGTGCGATTAAAGTTTAGGAAACCTTAATCGGTTATGTGATGCTCGATCGACCTAGGGTTTGTAAACCCTAGGGTTTCAGTTAACTTGGTCGACTTTGGGTCAACACAAAGTAATCAACCAACGGTTTGCAAAACCCTTGGTGTTTTGGGTTTTATCCGATCGAGCAAAGAGAGAATGTGAGGAGAGGATTTTAAGGTCTGGGGAGTTTATGTGAGATGTGTGAAAAACCCTTACAAGGCCTTTATTTATAGCCATGGGATGAGGTGGAATACTTGCAGAACAAGTATTAGGGATTTTTTTTGCTATTTGTACATGTTTCTTGAGAACCTACCTTAGACACTCTAGTTGAGCTACCACCCTCACCTTTAGATCTAATTCTTTTCTTTCTTGGCCTACCAGGCATTGTTTTAGGTTTTGGTGGCAAGACAGTTGAGTACATGATCTGATCAAGCCAGAAATCCATACCACCAACTAGTTTTTAGAAAGAGGTGATATACCACATAATACATATTTGTTTCAAAACAAGCTATGACATATCTCTCAAGTACCATATTTATCAACAAAAAAAAATTACCTTTGTGGCATGAACACAAGGTATTCCTGATAACTGACACATCCTACAACTTCAAGTCCTTTTCCCTTCATCAACTGTGAATCCTTCACTCCCTGATCTCACCTTAAAAATATTCCCACCAACAGGTATAACATGTCAAAACCTATAATTTATGGTTATTAGTGTTATACCAAACATGCCTAAGCTAGCAATATTGAAGGGAAACATACCTTTGTTGATCTGTGAGTCATTCTAATCTCTTTTTTATGCCAGGGCATGCTCTAGGATTCCATTTCACACTAATTTCCCTCATTTTGTGCATCCTTTCAAGTACTATAACTCTAATAGCTTCTAACATAGTTATCAGTGGCTTATGCCTAACACTAACAATCACATAATTAAAGTATTCACTAAAGCCATTCTCTACTACTTCACAACCTCTATCAACCTCAAAAAAGGCTACTGACCTTGTCTTTGGATTCCTATCTATGAAATACTTATGTGTATTTGGGTTAACCTTTTTATCTTATCCATTATCTCGTTGAAAAGATAAGGGTATGAGGCTTTAGATGTTGCCCATAACAAGTTCCTAAATTCCAACCCAATGTAATGTTTCGTAAAGTCTTCATAAATATGTAGCACATTGCCTATGCTCAGCATTTGGCATGACAACTTTAACAGCTTCAATAAGACCCTATAAAAAATGAGATTATGTTAGAACATATATAATAGTAAGATTGTGTTAGAACATATATAATTGGTTACCTTATATTGATCAGAAATAAGAGTTAGGCCATTTCCTTTGATGCAACCCAAGTCTTGTTCCAGCAACTCCAAAAACCAACTTCGTTTATCTTTGTTTTCAACATTGACCACTGATGTGCTGTCGTGTAGTGTCAATTTATTGATTACCAAGTTTTAAATTTATATTTAGCCGACTTATCCTAAAACAACACTTTAGCAGGCAGTGTACCCGATCGAGTGGAGTTTCCTGGTAAGTAGGGTGTCGAACACTAAGAGTGAGGTCGATAACCTTATATTCTATCAGTATTTTAATTAATTTAATTAAGTTAATTCTAACTACTTGTTAAACCTATGCTATATACGCTTCTAACGATAGATGGGGGTTTTCAGCCTGAGAGACTGGCACAGGTTTTATGGTGACAATAAACAATTCTAAACACAATAAACATGCAAGAAAACAATTAGAAGATAAAAGAGCGGTACAAGCCAAATGATAGAAAATTGTATTAGCCATATTAAATCAAATTTAATGCCGGTTTGTTTATTTAGTGCAATGATTTCTTATTTCGAAGCGGCATATCATTCTTAAGACTTAGGCGGGACATCATCCTAAGATCTAGACACGTTGAATCCTGTCACAATTAACGTATCCACATAAAGCATCCTTTTAGTTTAATTATAATCTATAGGGATTAAAGCAATGGTGATCTTGATAAACCCTAGCCCATCAGGACTTTACCCACTTACTGTTTGACGGTATTTTATATACTGGTAGTCCACTATTCAAATCTTTATCAATTAATCAAGAACATACTTGTTGAAATATTACGGGTCACCTGCCGGTCCAACTAAGCTCATAATTAAATGACAAAGACAGAACGTTATTTGTGATCCTATTGGTCCAGTAATATAAAACACGGTATGGAGAGCTATCCCAGTATCTAGCTCGCTTGTTAGGCGTAACTAGACCCAGTTGAATGATAGGTCGCATATTCAAACACGTAAACAAGTATCATGTGATAAACATAATTAAACTCTCAACGGTAAATTAAGAAAATCAATTTTAAAACAAACCAACATTAAATCTTCATTAAGATGACTAATACCCAATGGTATTAGCCCATAACCATTGTAATTATACAAGCGTGATCAAATAACCAAGGTAAACTAAACGTTTTACCAAATGATACCAAAAATTAAATGATTACAAAAGTATAGGAATTACACGGTATCTTCTATGGAATCGTAATCGATGCTTGACCTTTGGTTGCTCTTCTTTTCTTCAGAAAATCGTCTTTTATGAGTATGGAATGAAGAATATGATTTTGCACACTGAAAACTCGTTTTTGAGTCTTTTATTTATAGTCTCTGAAAAAGCCTGGATACGTCGTATTGGGCTAGGCCAATACGGCGTATTAGGGTGTATCCCTTGGAGTGCGTGCAAAGTTTATAATCACTCTGAAATATCTTCCCAAAATAGTTTATTCGCCAAATCTCTAAATAGTTATCTTGCTAGATACGGCGTATAGGTAGACTTGGATACGCCGTATTGGGAAATGTTTGTACGTGTTTTCTTATGAAGAGTTGGCGCTGATACGCCGTATCTCTTTTTGTGGATACAGTGTATTGGTAAAAAATAAGAGATCTTTAAATATCATCGTTTTAGCTCCAAAATATGCGCCTTTTAGCATGTCTTCACAAATCACTCCTTAATTACTGCAAATAACACTTTTAAGCAATTAAGTACAAATCCTTGCAATAATTTTATAAAAATGGGTAACTTATTCAGGATAAATGATAGTATAAATGTGACGTTATTTGATGTCATTAAATATCCCTCCACTTGAATCCTACTTGTTCTCAAGTAGACTCTAGATTATATTGAAAATGCATCACAACCGAAGTCAAGGATTTTTCCGTTTAAGCACTTCTTTCGTTTTAATCACCTGTACAAGACCAAGCACCTCACGAAATATGGAAAAGAAAACACTCAGATCACTCAACTAATCTAGGGTGAAACATTTAATTGGTATGCTCAATTGCTCGGTCGTGATTAGCTTCGTATCATATGCTTGGCAAGGATACATGATTCGTCCCCAAACACACACACGTAAGTATGTATATAAGGGCGAAGTCAATAATAGTATAATATATAGTAAGTATTCCAACAGATTTAAGAAAGTTACTTTTAACCAAAGTAATTTCAAAAACCTCCCGGGTCGTTCCTCTCGATTAAGCGTGAATGGAAAATGGGTTAAATTCGTGATCGCGTGATTTGATTAGTTCAAGATTTTGATTTGGATTTCTATTTCTAACAAATATGATGAAATAACAAGCAAATATAATCAACAATTAAAGCAAGTACGAAATAAGCACGAAAACGTTAACGAGATCCTAAAAACGCGCTCTAGAAACCTAAATTATCAAATTTTAACCCTACAACCTCAAATTTAATTTCTAAAAATCATAAATGATTAAAAATAATTTTAGAAAAAAGAATTATATTTTTTATTATTATTATGAATTAAAAACACTTTTAATCTAAAAAAATTATAAAAAAATACTAAACTATTTTTTTTAAATTCGAAAAAATTACTAAAAATTCTTTCAGTAAAACTGGTCCTATGAAAAATATAAAATCGAAATAATCACTACAAATAAGCTGTGTAATAAGCTAATAAGCAGTTTTAAGCAAAACTGCTAATAAGCAGTTTTAAGCAAAACTGCTAAACTGTGGTTATATATTAAACAGTGTGAAAGGCTAATGTAAAAGTCCCAAGGGCGCACTGGTAAAACGTTTGGTTGTTAAGGTCGAGGTCCAGGGTTCAAAACCTGGGAACTATCCCTATACACCAAAATTTTTTTACAAATCATTTTTTTATTTGAAAAAGCTAAAGTACCAACTAAAATAAGAACTTTTTGTGAAATGACTTTTTCTGAAAACCACTAATTAAGCCAGAAATAAGCTAAAATAGGTGACAGTTTACACTTTTTAGACTTAGAAACTCTTATACTAACTCAGGTTTACAAATAAGCTCTTAAAAGCTTACCCTAAGGTTAAATTAGCTACTGAATCTTGAAATCAACTTAACAAGCCAATCAAAGACCAAAATAAGCAATCCTAATAAGCAACAAGCCCAGAACATCAGTTTAGCTTTTTGACCAAAATTTTGATACAAAACAGCCTGAACAGGCTCTTTTAAGCTTAATTTTAAGCTAGCGGACTAATAAGCTAATTCTAAAAACTCAAAACAAATGAACTTTAACCTCTAAACTACTAGAATAAGCAAAATTTAAGCATTTTGAACTAATATAAAGCTAGTTAAGACCTCCTGAATGTTGCTGTTTACACTAAGAACTAATATTTTTGGTTTTTTTCAAGATTTTATAAAACACTAAAGTACTAATTGCAGCCCTAAATTCAGATATTGAAATAAGCTCCTATCCCTAAAATAAGCTTAAACAAATTAAGTTTACCCTACAATCTACTTGAGCACAGATTTTTAGAAGCTAAAACCTACTTTGACTACCCTAAAATTAAGATCTAAAACTGGTACTTAAACTTTTGCAAATTGAGGCTTAGCAACTTGTGACAGATTGGTATTAAAACTTAAGCCACCAATTCAAAACTTTACCACAATCTTTCTACTACATTTAGACACCATAAACAACACAAAACCAACACTTATAAGCTGTTTTCAAAGTCCTTATCAAATAAGCTGTTCTAAACTGATTTGACACCACAGATTTAAACTTTGAACATATAAAACCTTAAAACCTAACTTTAACCTTTGTAAACTTATAAAAGCTACTTTATAAGCTTAGCTTGAGCTTATCAAACTTGGCTTAAGGGTCACAAGGCCATCAAACAGTACTAACCAAGGTTAGTAGTGCTTGTGCCAAACACCTCTTAACAAGTATGAAGGTCATATTTAAGCATTAAACAGTTTAATATAAGTTATAAAAAGTTAAACCAGACTAAGATCTTATGATATCTAGCTTAAATAAGCAATACAAAACCACAAATAAGCACTTTATAATAAGCTATAAGCAAGAGACATATTTTAGAAATTAGACAGTTTTATGTAAAATTAATAACTAAAGAGATTTAAACTACAAATAAGCATTAACTATCAACTAAACACAATAATAATCATAAATAAGTAGTTAAGCAATCAAATAAGCAGTAAATAAGCAAGACAATAAGCTAAAAAGTAAATAAGCTTTAAAACATAAAGTGTAAAGTTACAGGTCCCTTTGCTTAAACAAGAGTATAAAATGCTCTTAGAGATATTCTACAAGCTTTAGCTTGTTAGAAACAAGCTAGTGACAACAATAAGCCCATCCCTTTTTGGCTTATCATCCATATAGCTATATTTTTGTGATTTTTATGAGATTTTAAAGACAAGAAACTGTTATATAAACAAGAACAGAAATGGTTTAAGGCTTAAGAAAGCTAAACCTTAGTGAAGCTTTAGGAGAGGTCAAGCTGTCATCATAGCTTATAAAGCATAAACAGTTCTGATAAGATCAAACATAGAATTCTTAAATAAAACCTCAAACTTTCATTAATACTTTAAAAATGTTTACAAGGAAAGGAAGTAACAATAAGCTTTAAAAAACTGTAAAGAAAAATACAAGGAAAGAACACCTAACTATGAGAAAATAAGCCTCTATTTATAAGCAGTGATGGAAGCCTCTAGGTCTTGGTTATGTTTCCTGTGTGAGAGGTTGAAAAACTCTCATCTTGGACCTTGATTCACCCTTGTGTTTCTTTAGTCTTGATCTCTGCCCTTGATGATGTCCACGTCGCCACATAACCAATAGGTTGTCCCATTTAAGATGAATACACCTTCGGCTTTGGTTTTTCATGCTCTTTCCATTCCTGTGCTCGATTTTGTCGGTTTTGGCTTCGTTTTTGTCTTTTTTTTGAATATCCGTTACTTGCACGATATAAACCACAAAACAAACATATACAATGTATTTTTCACATGTTTTTAGTCATTTTGGTACGTTTTTCTATCTCAAAGGTATGTGTAATTAAGCACATACCAGAGAGCCATAGAAAGTCTTTCTAAACAAAAATGTATTTTTTTGTATTTGATCATCAATAAAAATAAATAAATAAAATATCAAGCATTTGTTCTTGTTTGCATGTTCACACCACACTTTGCTGGTATGTTCTTATTTAACTATTTAAAATTACATTTTTTATATCAAAAGGTTAAATGATTAAAGTGTATTTTTTAAAGTAAAATCACAAGCACAAAGTTATCCATATAAATTGAAAAGAAAAACGAGCAAAACAATATATCCCAAAATGTGTTATATGAAACAATGGCTATCACATGATAGTCTCAAAATAGCTCACCTTTTCTCAGTGTTGTGTTAGCTCATTTATTGAGAAACAAAACGAGATTGAAGAAAAGAGAAAAAGCTTCAAATGACTATGTAAATCCTTTTGCCGAAAGAAATTAATAGAATCAAACTTTATATGAATTTTTAGTGGCTTAATGAACACTTCTTTTGTGTGGGAAATTTGATTTGATATAAAATGAATTAGGTGGGCCTGATAGTGAGAGAAAAGGGTTTGGGTAAAAAGAAAGGAGCACGATGAGATACTTTGAGAAAATAGAAAAGGGTACAAATGTAACTTCAACCCATTTTTATGTTTGCAAATAAAAAAGCTATGTGTACATATCAATTCCCAAAGTGAAAATATGATATAGGATTTCATATATCTAAAATTTCAGAAAATGGTTTCACGTATCTCAATTTCTGAAAATTAGGTATCCAAATAAATTTATATGATCTCCAAAGTGACATTTCATATATCTTAATTTTTAAATCAATTCCAAACAAAATTTCGAATATCCGAATATGGATATTTTTGAACACCCCAATTATAGTATTTTCCTTTTATTTCATAACATTAGAAAGTATTTACGAGTTGTGTCATATACTTCAATAAATCATACAAAGCCAGAGATAAAATAGTAAGCATATCTCGAGATATATATAGGCTCTTAGATTTTGGAGGCCTTAACAAGTCGAAGGCCGAAAGTGGTAGCTTTACCCTTGAGTCTGGTGTCCTTTTAATTTGTTCAAGTTCAGATGATGCAAGTGTCACACTAAACCCTTAAATGGCATGCTTATAGCTGTAGAGATGTTTTCGGTAGATATGTGGGCGAGTGATTGGTTAGAAACCGACTGAGTAGTAGCTAGGTACTAACTGGTGGTGCTAGCGTAAGGTTTTGGAATTGCAGATAAGTTCATGTGAATTATGTAAGTTATTTCCGAATAATCTATTATAGTCATGATTCATTTAAATACAATTTTAGAGAGGTGCCACATGTGTAGACCCATGATGATTGAGATAATATGTAGTAAAATGTAGGTCGCCAGAGAAAGAAAGTTGATGTGGCAGGAAAATGTAGTTCGCCCGGTGTCCTTACTGAGACTAGCCTAATATATGCCTTAAACACGATATGTTTACATCAATCTTTCACTACATATTATATCAGTCTTCATGGGTCTACACATGTGGTACCTCTCTATAATTCTATTTAAATGCATCATGACTATAATAGATTCTTCGAAAACAACTTACATAATTCACATGAACTTATCTGCAATTCCAAAACCTTACGCTAGCACCACCAGTTGGTACCTGGCTAATATTTACTCGGTTTCTGACCAATCACTCGCCAACATATCTACCCACAAACTTCTCTACAGCTATAAGCTTGCCATTTAAGGGTTTAGTGTGACACTTACATCAGCTGAAATAGAAAACATTAAAAGGACACCAAACTCGAGGGTCAAGCTACCGCTTTCTTTCTCCAACTTTTTAAGGCCTCCAAAATCTAAGAGCTTATATATATCTTGAGGTTTATGCTTACTATTTTATCTCCGGCTTTGTAAGATTTATTGAAGTATATGACACAACTCGTAAATACTTGCTAATATGATGAAATAAAAGGAAAATACTATAATTGGGGTGTTTAAAAATATCCATATTCGAATATTTGAAATTTTGTTTGGAATTGATTTAAAAACTGAGATATATGAATTGTCACTTTGGAGATCATATAAGTTTTACAAAAAAATAAAATATTTGGATACCTAATTTTCAGATATGCAGATAGGCTTCCGAATGACACGAGACGACCTTGAAGGACACCAAACTACTTATTTTCAACAAAAGACACAAGCACCCAACTTCTAACAACCCATTAACCGAATTTATGGGCTTATACTACGACTTTGGGGCATGGCTTGTTTCTAAATATGAAAAATATGTCATTATTGGATATATTGACTCAAGGGTCTGGCCAGAATAAAAAAGCTACAATGATGACGGGATTGATAAAATTCTACTAAGGTGGAAAGGTAAATGCGAAACTGGAACCCAATTTAACTCTTCATTGTGCAACAAAAAACTTATTGGTGTTCGGATTTTAAACAAAGGTTACCAACAAAGTAATTCGAGAGTCAAATTATCTACGAATTCTACGCGAGATACATCTGGACATGGTACACACACCTTATGAATAGCTGCAAGGAACTTTGTGAAAGAAGCATCGTACTTTGAGTATGGAAAAGGTATAGGAAAAGGGGTGGCTCCACATGCAAGATTGGCGATTTATAAGACTTTTTGGAATCAAAACCCCAAAAGTATGTTATCAAAAATAATGGCCGCAATTGATCAAGTCATCAATGACGGGGTTGATGTATTGTCGTTTTCTATCGCCACCACGGGTGTCCCTTACTAGTATAATGATCCTATCAGCGTTTCAGTATTCACAACCACTAAGAAGGGGATCTTTTTCTTAATGGCATGTGGAAACATAGGCCCCTATCCCCTATCCATTTACAACGCCATGCCATGGGTTTTAACGGTTGCATCTGGAACCAATGATCGCCAACTCACTAGTGTTGTAACACTTGGAAATGGTCTTTCCATTCCTGGTACTTCTCTTTATCATGGCAGCTTTAGCTTTAGCCAAATCCCTATGTTTTTTATGGATGAGTGCAACAATATATTTGATGGAGCTCATAACAAGATTTCTGACTGTTTCAATGAGAATGAAACACTTGATTCTCAACTTTTAATGATTCAAAACTCCAAAGCCCTTGCAAGTGTTTTTATAACAGATAAAGATTATATGCTAGATTATATAGAATATGATTTTCCAATTGTAAACTTGATTTTGGAAGATGGAAGAATTGTAAGAGACTACATTAAAGAAGAAGGTGGTTAAGCGACAAGGAAAATAAGCTTTCGGTTAACCATCTTGGGACTGTTACTGCACCAATGGTCAGCCACTTCAGTTCAAGAGGTCTAACCCTTGGCTTTCTAGTTATTTTAAGGCCTGACCTGATGGCCCCTGGTCATTAAATATTAGCCTTACGGCCAAATCTGGTTAGGCAAGATGGATCTTTAGGTGAATTTAATGTTGATTCAGGTACATCCATGGCATGTCCATATGCTATGGGATTAGCTAAAATATTGAAGGTCGTTAGTCCAGCTGCCATTCGATCAGCAATGATGACCACATCTTTTATTACGTGTCAGGATTTTATATTGATATAACCATCAACACTACGAGTATGCAGCGGATGGATCTAGTTTGATGGGTATAGATTAACAAATAAATTAACACGTAATTTACTAACCTTGAATCAACTAAATTACTAAGAAAATTGATATGTTCTTGAAACCCTAACAATAATTAAAACAATCACCTCTAAAGGTTGCTCACACTACACGTCTATTGTATACGCTAGGATGCTAGTGCTTGCTTCACAAATAAACACCACGAACCACTATGGTTTGATGTTCTTGATTTACTCGACTAAAACAAAACATTTTTGGTGGTATAGACTAGCGATCGGAAGAAATGAAAGAAACATGGGAGTCGACTTTATTGCTTAGGGATATATTTTTAAATATTGTGTCCCGCCACCTCAATAAACCAAAAGAGGTATATATATATATATATATA
>BQNB010102800.1:0-24165 GCA_026074375.1 Tanacetum coccineum | reverse complement strand
TCTTGATCGTTTGAATTCAAAGAATTGTAAAAAGTATCGAGTTGGTGAAGTTCTGAAAAGCCATGGTAAGGACATTGACGAAGGAGTCCTTTGAAACGTTTCCATGCTTCGTTGAAGTTTTTGTTTGGTTTTTGGTAAAAAGTAATGATCTCATTCTGATAGTACGTGGTTTTTGAAGGTGGGAAGAACTGATTTATGAATTTTGAAACAAGGTCGTCCCATGTGAGAATTGATCTTGGAGTTGTTTTGTCTAACCAATCTCGGGCTTCACCGTCGAGAGAAAAAGGGAAACTTCATACCCCTCGATGGGTGCTTGTAACATTTGGGCCATTGTTCGATTGTCGGCCATTGGAACAACGTTTTGTTCAACAATTGGTTCTTCTAAATCAAGGTTTTCAACAACCGGAAGAGTTTGTTGTTGTCGACGTCTTCGAGATTGCGAACGAGTGCGCATAAAAAGAAAAACTAACAATTAAAAAGCAAAACTTTACACTAAATTTTTTTTTTTTTAGCAATGAATTTTAACGGTTACACGAAAGAGACTTAAACCAAATAATCAACTACTTCACGGTAGCTCTTGAAAATTGCTTTTCAAGGTGAGCCGTACTTGGTAGAGACACAAAAGGCAAGTGTTAAATCTTTGATTACGATTTGGGAACAATTGCAAGTTCACCGGAAATTGAAATGATAATATCTCAATAGAAGATATTATTTGTTGGTGTTCGATTACCAACTTTGTTTATTTTTTTATTTTTTTTAAAGGACAATTTTTTTTTATATTTTTGATTTTTTTTATCTTTTACTTATACTAAAAAGAAAAGGAAAATATTTTTTTACTTTTTATATTTTATATTTTTTTTTTTTTTTTTATATATTTTATTTGATTTTTAAAAAACAAGAATGGAAACTTTCGAGAGGACGAAAGGAGCTTCAACCCAAATGCGACAAACAAAAACGTAGAATCGTAGACCACTATTTCCCCGAGCAAACGCGCCAAAAACTGATTACAGTTTTACGTACCTATAAAATATATAATAAAAATACTACTTAGGTAAATTCCCGACTATTCACTTTAACACAAGGTAAAAGTTAAGACATACAAAAAAAATATAATAAAAACAATATACGTATGTTTGTCCGCGTAAGTATGATCACCCTGGTCGTTTTCCCCAATGACTATGGGAGATTGAAACCACGTTTTAGTCTCGATCTGATTACCATGGAACAAAGATATTTTAGATAAGCTATTACTACGAAATTAAGAAGCAACAAATAATGACAATTAAGCAAGTAAACTAATTTTAAACCCCTAAAAATGTAAACTAAAATTACACTAGGGTAAAGAGAAATGTTGCCGAAAATTATTAAAAATAAAAGTCCTAATTTTTATAATCTTTTTATCTAAAAAGTAATAATTAAACAAATTTAAACTTAACCCTAATTATTAATTAAAACTTAACAAACCTAATTAAACTTAACTAAGGACTAATGTTGCAAAAAGGAAAAGGACTAATGGGGAAAACACTTTCTGACGGGGGAAACTAATTGGCAAACAACTAAAATCTAAAAGTTACACTTTCTACCCTTAGAATCTACCCCGATAACAAGCTAAGTCCGTAATAATATGGAAGATTTTGAAAAGTGCGTTATAATTGGAAAAACGTCAAAGAAGCAAAGTTGTAAAGGAAGACAGGGGGAACAACTTTAACAAAAGCACTATAATCTGAAACTCAAAGATAAGTTCTAAAAGAGCTTATTAATAAGCTGTACAGAAAGGAGTGTTTCCCCTTGGATTATTTAGAAAATAAGGCTATAAAAAACTCAAAACTAGTTTCAAAATGAAAAAGGAAAGAATTCTAAAGAGACTTATGATAACTGTAATCAATAAATGAAAAGAAATTAAAGCTTAAGCTACTTTTAACTACTAGAAATCGATTATAGAAACATAGCAACTCAAGAAATAACAAAGAGTAACTCAAAATCCAATTGAGCTAAAAACTTAAATAAGCTAAACTAGACTCCGAAACTTAAAGGACTTATAAAACGACTTATAATCTATCTAATTAAGCTAGAAAATCTAGATCCATAAGCTAAATTAACAAATTTAAATTCTAAGGACTCTAAGTACTGTTTTTGGAGTTTTCAGATTTTTCAAGACTTTTGACAGCAAAATAAGCTAAGATAATAAGCTAGAAAACAAAATTTAAGACTTAAAATGTATTAAGCTCTAAGAAAACTTAAATTCTACTGAATTTGATAAGCTAAATCCTAAAATTACTTAACTAAATAAAGCTATGAACACAGCAGTACTAACTTATGGTTAGTACTGCTAGTGTAAAAATTCAGCAGTACTTTCAAGAGAAAGTACTGCTAGTGCAATTTTGACTTTTGAAAACTAAATAAGCAATGAAATAAGCTAGGAAATGAAAACTAAAACTAAATTTTTAATAAGCCAAAACTAAACTTAATCCTACTGAGATTAAAGCTAACAGTATTAACTTGCGAAAGCAGTACTAACTTGGAAGTCTTAGAGAACTGGTCATTGTAAAGCTAATGCC
The DNA here is from genome assembly GCA_026074375.1 of Tanacetum coccineum. Classification (NCBI taxonomy): domain Eukaryota; kingdom Viridiplantae; phylum Streptophyta; class Magnoliopsida; order Asterales; family Asteraceae; genus Tanacetum; species Tanacetum coccineum. The sequence goes on along the minus strand of BQNB010102800.1, from coordinate 21,607 downwards.
GATACTAACAGAATATTAGAACTAGCTAGTGCTTTTTTGAGATTACACTAATCCAAACACTACTTAACCATTTATGACAGAGTTGAGAAGCTATTTATAAGATAAATCAAATGAACAGACACTAAAATACCATTTAAAAACAGCTTAATACAAACTAGCAAACATGATTGAACAACTGAAACAAGCCCTTAATCTAAGGAGTCTAAGCTATTTAAACTATAAATTTGGCTTTATTATTTATATGACAAATTTAATAACTAAAGATCAATAACTACATTTAAGCAAAAACCAGATGAAACAAAATTTTGTGGTGGTGTTGTAAAAAAAAAAAAAAACCAACAAATAATACTAGAAGAGACATTTTAAACACTAATTAAGCAAGATGTAATAAGCAAATAAGCAAATCTAAACATAGCAAGCAATAACATACAATTTTATAAACTAGAATTTAAAGAACTAAAAAGAGAAACTTACAACTCCTCAAAGCTAAACAAAGGAATCTCAATTAGGCAGCTACAAGCTCTCTAGCTTAAGTGAAGTAAGCTAGAGTATAAGTCCTTGGGATCTCTTCCAAGGTAAGATCCCCTTCCAAAAGCTTAGATCCAATCAACCATGTAAGTTTTAAACTAAATTAAAAGTTGAGATAAGAATAATCTTGAATTCATACACTCTATTCAGCTTATAGACTGAAAGAGCTTAATATGAGCTTATTAGCTTATGAGACAATATGGCTTATTAAGAGGCTATGACTTAAATGAGAGCTTAGAAAACGGAATTTAAAACATTAAAAACTGAATTTCATTAACTGAAAAAGCTGATTTCAATACTTGGATAAAGGAAAAGTTACATTTAAAAATAAAAACGAATTATGTAAAAAACTAGATTAAAAAGAAAAAATCCAGACGTCCTTTTGTGTGTGAGAATGAGGCCTATTATAGTGCCCCAGCTTGAAGCATGTCTAGGACCTCTAGCTCAGCTCTCCAATCTTTAATCTCTGCCATTCATATTAAATCAATCATTTGATCAACAATTAGTGCCGTTTGATCACGATGGGACACCTAAAAAGGATTGCCAAGCCTGTGCCAATCTTTGTGTTATTTTTGTGAGTAAGTTTTAGCATAGAAACCCATCACAATTGTGCTCTTTGCTTGACGATGTGGTCTTTGAGCTTGGCTAGGATAAGTATCCTCATGATTAGACTAATTTGACCCTTCTTTTGTGCTTTGTGCTTCCTGAATTGACCAACGCACCCTCTAATTTTTTGATTTGCGCCTTTGTATTATACCAAGGAGGTGAAAACGGGGAAAGGATGAATAGTAAAAGGTTTCCCGCTCCTTCTTGACAGTTAAAACTGTTGTAGTTTGGAGGGATTGCACATTTGGTCCTTGTCTTTCATTCTTTCTTTTTAGTATACATAACTTTCCGAATATGCAAGAATGGCCCTGTAGATGAAATTGGGCTAAGGATTGACTGTTGGGGCTTCTGCTTGCACTCTTTTGATTCTTCGTTGCCCGTGTTTGGCTGCTTTTGATTGTTTTCCTTGTGATTTTTGACTTATCCTTACCTGCATAACACAAACACCACACACAAATACGACCCCATATTTTTGCCATTTTTGGTCTGTTTTGGGTTTAATTGGGTCTTTTAGGTAATAAATAAGATATAGTTATTTTTCACACCTATCAAAGCCCACCTTAGATAAGTTAAATCTAGTTTGAAAAATAAAGATTGTGTTGTTGAACCTAAAGGAACTGCTCATGTGCAGCATACCAAGCTTAATGCGATTCAGACTTAAATGTGTTATAGAGTAATGGATTTGCAGTGCATTTCTGATAATCGTGATTTGTGTGTTCTTTGATTTTATCAAATAATGTGAATGCTCGGTGTAAAATCTAAATCTACTAAGAACAATTAAAAGAAAAAGAAAAAAGAATAAGAGTTTGGAAACAACAGGAAGGAGTTACAAATAATGGATATATCTTGAGAGGACTCTACTGGTCGGAATCATTCACTATAGTAGGAAATGCGTGCCTTTAACTAGATTACACAATCTACTAAGATGGCCCACCTTATGAAACCACTGCTTCTAAATAATGAAACACCAAAAATGTCGTAACTTTGGTTTTACTCACGAAAACCTAAGAGAATCTAAAACTAATGTCTTTGTTAGCAAATCTAAAGTTTTTAATCTTTCACAAACAAAAAGGAACCAGTCAATCTTAGAGGGATACCGATATGAGTTTCGATGAGATCCATCTCCTCTCTTGATGAATGCAGGTCGTCCAAATTGTTCTCTGGTATTTGGACTCTAGCTGCTCCAAGCATATGACAGGAGATCGCTCTCAGCCCACCAATTTCGTCAATAAATTTTTAGGTACAGTCAAATTTGGAAATGATCACGTGGCAAAGATATTGGGATATGGTGATTATCAGATTGGGAATGTTACGATATCAAGGGTTTACTACATGGAAGGACTTGGACACAACTTATTCTCCGTTAGGCAATTTTGTAATTCAAACCTTGAAGTTGCTTTTCGTCAACACACCTGCTTCATTCGCAATTTAGAAGGTGTTGATCTATTGACTGGATCTTAAGGCAAGAATCTGTATACTCTGTCTCTTGGAGATATGATGGCGTCCTTTCCTATATGTCTCTTGTCAAAGGCCTCAAAGACTAAATCCTGGCTATGGCACCGACGTCTATCTCATCTGAACTTTGGTGCAATCAACCATTTAGCTAGACATGGTCTTGTTCGAGTCTCCCTAAGCTTAAGTTTTTGAAAGCAGGACCATCTATGTTTCGTGCATTGCAATGGGCAAAAGCAAGAAGAAATCCCATAAACCTAAATCTGAAGACACCAACCAGGAAAAACTCTATCTTTTGCACATGGATCTTTGTGGACTAATGCGTTTTGCAAGTGTTAATGGAAAGAAGTACATCCTCATCATTGTCGATGATTACTCTCGATTTACATGGGTTAAGTGCTTAAGGTCAAAAGATGAAGCTCCAGATTTCATAATCAAGTTTCTCAAGATGATCCAAGTGCGACTTAAAGTACCTGACTTCACGAAATCAAACAGAATAATGTAACTGAAATTTGTTAATCAAACTTTGCGTGAATATTATGAAACGTTCGGCATCTTCTCCCAAGAAACAACTTTTAGCTCGCTCTCCACGCAAAATGGTGTTCGTGAAAGACGCAATTGTACGCTAATTGAAGTTGCCCGCACAATGTTGATTTATACAAAAGCTCCATAATTCTTATGGGCAGAAGCAGTTGCTACCGCATGTTACACCCAAAATCGTTCCATCGTACGTCTTCGTCATGGCAAAACACCATATGAGCTTTTACATGACAAACTTCCCGACTTATCGTTCTTCCATGTATTTGGTGCACTTTGCTATCTGACAAATGATAGTGAGAACTTCGGTAAATTACAACCGAAGGCTGATATTGGTATTTTCATTGGCTATGCATCCACAAAGAAAGCATTCCGAATTTACAACCGACGTACCAGACGTATTATCGAAACAATTCATGTAGACTTTGATGAGCTAACTACGATGGCTTCTGAACACAGCAGTTCAGGACCCACACTTCATGAAATGACTCCTGTAACAATCAGTTCAGGACTCGTGCCAAACCCTCCTTCAATATTGTCTGTACCACATTCAAGAACTAATTGGGTTCTTTTGTTTCAACTACTATTTGATGAATTACTCACTCCTTCACCTAGTGTTGATCGCCCAGCCCCTGAAGACATTGCTCTAATTGCTAAAGTAGTAGCTCCAGAACCCGTTGCATCAACCGGTTCACCTTCCTCAACAACTGTTGACCAAGATGCACCTTCACCTAGTAACTCACAAACAACACCAGAAACTCAATCTCCTATCATTCCTATCGATGTTGAAGAAGACAATCATGACTTAGATGTTGCACACATGAATAACGATCCGTTCTTTGGTATTCCTATTCTAGAAAACGATTCTGAAGCATCTTCTTCTTCGAATGTTATTCCTACTGTTGTGCACACTGCTGCTCCTAACTCAGAACACGTTAACAAATAGACCAAGGATCATACTTTAGACAACATCATCGATGAACTCAAAATACCTATTTCCACATGACTCCAACTCCATGAACATGCTTTATTTTGTTACTACGATGCCTTTCTCACATCAGTTGAACCAAAGAACTATAAAGACGCATTAACTCAAGCATGTTGGATTGAAGCAATGCAAGAGGAGCTATATGAATTTGATCATCTTGAAGTCTGGGAACTCGTTCCACGTCCAGATAAAGTGATGATTATTACTTTAAAATGGATTTTTAAGGTAAAACTTGATGAAATAGGAGGAATTCTAAAGAACAAAGCTCGCTTGGTTGCTTGTGGTTACCATCAAGAATTGATTTTGAGGAATTCTTTGCTTTAGTGGCTAGACTTGATGCTATTCGAATTTTCCTTGCATATGCTGCTCACATAAATATGATCGTCTACCAAATGGATGTTAAGACAACATTCTTGAACGGCATTCTGCGGGAAGAAGTAAATTTCATAGCCAACGGATGGGTTTGTGGATCAAGACAATCCGAATCATGTGTACAAGCTTAAGAAGGCTCTTTATGGGTTGAAACAAGCTCCTTGCCTCGTGTACGATCTATTGACAAGTTTTCTACTCTCTCAGGAATTCTTTAAGGAACCGGGAGTCCCACATTGTTTCATACAAAAGACAAGGCAAATAAAATTCTCCTGTTGATACAAACGTAAGTTGATGAAAAAATCTTTGTGTCCACACACCTGAATTATGTGACCAATTTTCAAAAATAATGTTATTTAAAGTTTAATATGACGATGATGGCAACATCATTTATTTATCTAGGACTTACAGTTTTGGTCACGAAAGTCCTAAGCGCATCTTTTTAAAACCGGTCTAATATGCTCTAAAAAGTAGGGGTTGGGGGATGGAGAGATATATCATATGAAAAAATATGGTATGGAATCTAGCGACCCCGTGGATACTCCCATGGTGGAGAAATCCAAACTGGATGAAGATCCACAAGGGAAAACCGTTGACCCTACACACTATCGTGGAATGGTGGGCACCCTCATGTATCTTACAGCCAGTAGACCAGACCTAACATTGTTGTAATGCATGTGTGCTCGGTATCAGGCAAAGCCTACGAAAATCACTTCTACATGCCTTTAACAGAATCTTTAAAAACTATGAGGAACCTGTTAAATAGGTGACTCTGCTAATCTAAAGGATTCTTCTATATTGCTCATAACAGCTTATGCAAAGACTCTGACACGCGGTTTGCCAAATACCAGTCGAAGTACATCCTGGAAGTTTAGCAATTATTGGAGACATACTTGTTAGATGTCATCAAAATGTAGAAACGCGCTACGATATCTAGTACGGTAAGCTGAATATTTAGCCTTACCCGGCTGTTGTGGCTCAAGTCCTTTGGATGAGATCGACAGGCTTACCTGACTATGGTCTTGGATCAATAAATTATTCTAATGTACTTTGATTACAAAAGCGCTATATGCATTATGCAAGAGATAAAAAACACAACAAGATGATTTAAACATTTCTCAATCAAAGCATTATTAGACATCAGATTCCACTCCATCAAAGAGCAAGTATAGAATTGGAGTAGTTTGTAATAACCTCCTAAATTTGGGTCCGCAGCGAAATATGGGTATGGGTGGTACTTCATAGATCAATAAACACAGATAATATAAGAACGACCAAAAAGTATTGTTTAAAAACTGATACTTTTGGATTTAACAAAGCTTTGTTAGCAAAGCCCGCAGCTTACTTGTTCATTGTTTCCAAAATACACAAAGATACAGTTCATAATCAAATATCCCAAAATGAGAAAATTGCAACAAATCTTCACGCACGTGACTCAAAATATAAAACCACCATGTATCCTTTGCACCCTTGCTTATTGCGAGACCTCCTGAAGAAAACCTTGCTTTAAACGTCAAACAATAGTGGGGGGTGGGTGGGGAGTGGGGGGGCGGGGGGGAGAGGGAGGGTGGGGAGAGGGGGGGGAGGGGGGGGGGGGGGGGGGGGGGGGGGGGGTGTTGAGTGAATTCATAGGCTTGTAAAAGTATAATGTAGGACCGCAAGATTTCCCCTCATGATAATGCAACAGATGCAAACATCATAATATGTAAGTACGTTTTCCTAAGCTCATGACACTGAAGCTCGACATGTATGAAATGCAATATAAATTGCCAACATTGCCCGTGTTGATGTTCTAACCTGTAACATTCTATGTCCAACATGATATACGTTCGTTTTTCCAGTGATAGCTAATCACCCGAACGGGGATGTCAATCCCAATAGATCTATTCATATCATTCGCGCTCACAATCCTAGTAATTGACAGTTCATGATAATGGGCTCAGACAGGGTTATCGCTACTTAGGCAAACACGTAATCGTAATGTAAAATGTCCACTTGCGTCCATTTGTAAAACATGCATATGTTTCTCACCCCAAAACTTGTAAATCATTAAAATGTAAAACGTGGGGCTATGAACTCACCTTGAGTTAATGATAATCCAAATACCACAGAAAATGCGTCACGGAGATGACGGAATGCAACCTAATTAAACGTAGGTCGTATAAGTACTAAGCACATTGATTAACTAATGCCATATACAATTCTATATAGCTACATCACCATCTAATTGTGTTTGTGAAATCATATTTATAAAGTTAAAACGTTTATAAATATCTCAATAGCAAAAACGATGCGATTTCTTCGTTTTAAGCCCGTTTCTTACGTTTCTTATGTCCATGCTTTCGTTTTAAGACGAGTTATCAAAATATTACATTTTTATATTTTTGACCTACTGGTGAACAGTACTTTACTGTTCATAACAGTTTATAAAATTATTTTTATAGATTTAGTTATTGTAAAACCCGTAAATGTCGTATTTTATTCGTTATACCTCCGTTTTAAAAAAGGCCCGGAGTTATTTTTTTTTTTACCTTTTTTTCGAGCAGCGAATGTATTTTTTATAAAAGTCTATCATTTTTAATGTGGTGTTTTCAAAATGTTTCATGGTCCTTAGATGGAAAAGTAACTTTTTAAAAAAATATTTATAAAAGTCATTTTATACATTTAAGTAATATAAACCTCGCGTAATTCATAAACTCCTTGTTATTGATCAAAAAATTATAGATTATTATAGTTTTGGAATCCTTAAAAATATGTGTGATCTGAGAGTAAAATAATAAACTTGAATAGCAAAGTATTTTAAAACGTGTTTATAATAAAAGATTCTTTATAACGCTTTAAATAACGAAACCCTGTAAACTACGTATCTTCACTTAGTAATCCTTTTTCGAGTTTCTTACCTTTTTGGAATCGTCATGAGACGTACGTATTTTATAAAGGTCAAACCCCTAGTTTTTGAATTCTGAATCAAAATAGCCTCTTTACATCGTGTTAATAAACTTAATTATAATACACAGTTGTTTTTATAACTTTTTCAACTAATACAGTTACCACAAATCCTTCACACCTTATATATCAACAATGAGGTTCAAAATTAGTGTCCATATGTTCCATCATATGTCCAAGAGTCCATGGTATAAGTCCTTATCAACACCTTTAAATCATAACTTATTAAGTAAACCCTAAATTAACAAGTTTATACATAAACTTTTTATACATAATCAAAAGAGGTGTACAAGAGACTATACGTTCCATTATAACAACATGATAACATCCACATAAGCATGTGTAAGAAGTTTATCAAAGCATAATCACAAGTAAAAAATCCATTTTACATGTTAAAACATTTCCTAAATGGTGATTAACTACATAGAACATATATATGCATAAAATCATAAAAGTAAATATATTAAGAGTTTTATATGACCTTAATATGATGTGTAGTGATGAACAACAAGAGTTAAACCCTTGTTTAGCAACCAAACCCAAGATTATAACACTTGAAAACCCTAAACCAAATGAAACCCTAATATGGAACCTTCCTTGCTTAAACACTTGTAAATGCTTAAACCAAACCTTCTAACAGCTATGTCACCTTAGAAATGAAGTAGGAATGGTGTAAAATTGTTAGTAATAATTTAGTGTAAATGATTGTTTGTGATCTTTAGGGTGAGCCGTGGGTTTTGAGACTAAAGGGAGAGAAAAGATGAACTTTTTCTTGCTAAGGAGTGAAGTGTATGTGTTTCTTACTTATCATAAGTCTTATATGCATAATAAGTTAGTCAAAGATGCATGTATGAAGTCTTGAGACAAGAATGAGGGTTTCAAGGAAGTCTTTAGTCATAAGAATGGCAAGCATGGCTAGATTTAATGACAAGTGATGTACAAAGACCAAGTTGTGAATTGTAAGATATTTCTTTTGTATCATTCATCCCATATCTGGTTTTATATGTATATGTATGATATTTTTTTAAAATTTTTGAGTATTGGGTGAAATAATCGTGGGTATTTGTTGAAGCGTAAAATTTTGGTGTTTCTAGGGTATGCCTAAACGTATTTTAACGCGAGAAAGGTAAAACACTTTATGCAACATAAAAATAAAATGAACAAAAGTTTAAATAATTATCCTCTCATATAATTAACTTATAACACTTGCTTGATCTTAAACATTTAAGTTGTTTGATGCCTGTTTACATGTAATGACATTTTTAGCTTACGCGATTAACTTAACTTTTACGATTTTAAAAGAACGCGTACAATACTTAAAAAAATACATAGAGAGATTTATTGACATCGTTAAAAAAAATGACCTTAAAAACAGGTGTTATAGTACTCCCCCATTAAGTGAGCCTTGTACCTCAAGGCTTAATAACGAGGCACTTCACGACGGTGGCGGTCTTTGTGAAAGGTGTGGATATTTCTTCTTTGAATTGACTTTGTGTCGTTTCAATGTAGAACTTAGGACCTCCTTGAGTTCCATCAAACCTGATTATTGGAAAGTGCGACTTCCTTCAACCGATTAACTTCTCACGTTCCAGATTTCTACTGGCTCCTTGACAAATTGAAGCTTATCATCAAAGTGAAGTCCATCCAACAGAATGGCTAATGGTTCGTTGGCATAGCACTTTTTCAAGTTGGATACATGGAACGTATTGTGTACCCTGCTCAGCTCTTGTGGAAGCTCAAGCTTATATTCAACGGATCCAACCTTTTCCAACACCTTAAATGGTCCAACGTACCTAGGGTTCAACTTCCCCCGTTTGCCAAAACGTACACCCCTTTCCAAGGTCAAAAACGTTAAGCAGTAACTTTATCCCCAACCTTAAATTCCATCGGTTTACGCTTCAGATCTTCATAACTCTTTTGTCGATCGCGAGCAGCTTGCATTCTCTGCTTGATTTGAACGATCTTCTTAGTTGTTTCTTGCACTATTTCTAGACCAGTGAGTTGAACTTCTCCAACCTCGGCCTAACAAACGGGTGAACGACACTTTCGACCGTAAAGTGCTTCAAATGGTGCGGCCTTGATTCTATGCGGTGATAGCTAATGGTTTTTATGAGAACTCGACAACGGCAATGGTTAACAACCATTTTTCGCAAAGTCGATTGCACAAGCACGCAACATATCCTCGAGAGTTTGAATAGTCCTCTCGCTTTGCCCATCTGTTTGTGGATGGTACGCAATACTCATATCCAGACTAGTACCCAAAGCATTCTAAAGTGACCTCCAGAAATTTGATGCGAACCTAGGGTCACGATCATAAATAATCGAGAGAGGTATTCCATGCCTTGTGACCACCTAATTTAGGTACATTCTTGCCAGTTTCTCTATGGGATCAGTTTCCCTCATGGGTACGAAGATTGCAGACTTAGTGAGTCGGTCAACAAGCGCCCAAATGGTGTCGTAGCATTGTGACGACTTAGGAAGCTTCGTGACAAAATCCATCATGAAATTATCCCACTTCCATTGAGGTATCTCGGGTTGTACCAACAAACCCGATGGCCTTTGATGTTCAGCCTTGACCTTAGCACAAGTCAAACATTTGCAAACATAGGTGGCGATGTCGGCCTTCATATTGAGCCACCAATATAGCTTCTTCATGTCCTGATACATCTTGTCAGAACCCGGATGGATAGAATATTTTGACTTGTGGGACTCGTGCATGATCACAGTCCTCGAGTCATCATAACATGGTAACCAACTCCTGCCATTTAAGCATAGAGTTCCATTCGTGCGGGGTTCCAACTTTTCCGTTCTAAGTTTCTTCGGATCCTTTGAATTTTCAATCAACATACCTCCAACATCTTCGTTCTTGATGTTCTCTGGTTTTCGTGCTTCAGTCTGGGCACTCAAAATTTGTTTGGGGAGATTCAAACCAATAGTCATGACTAAGGCTCAAACTCTTAATGGCTTTATTCGCTCTTTCCTGCTCAGAGCATCAGCAACAACATTTGCTTTCCCCGGGTGATAACGAATCTCGCAGTCGTAATCAATGAGCAACTCCAACCAACGGCGTTGCCTCATGTTCAACTCCTTCTGATTAAGAATGTGTTGCAAACTCTTATGATCAGTGAAAACCGTACACTTGGTTCCATACAGATAGTGTCTCTAAATCTTGAGAGCGAACACTACTGCTCCAAGTTCCAAATCAGGAGTCGTATAGTTCTTCTCATGAATTTTCAATTGGCGTGATGCATAAGCAATCACCTTATCTCTTTGCATCAACATAGCACCCAAACATTTGATCTAAGCATCACAGTATACGATAAAATCTTCGCTCCCCTCAGGTAAAGCCAGAATTGGTGCACTACACAACTTCTGCTTCAATAGTTGGAACGCTGCTTCTTGTTTGTCGCCCCAAACGAACATGACCTTCTTCTGAGTAAGCTTGGTCATTGGCTTGGCGATCTTCAAAAATCCTTTGATGAATCTTCGGTAGTACCTAGCAAGACCTAAAAATTGACGAATCTCCGTTGGCGTTTTAGGAGATGCTCAGTCTTTAATGGATTTGATCTTGGCGGGATCTACGTGAATGCCTTGACTATCAATCATGTGTCCGAGAAATTATACCTTGGGAAGCCAAAATTTGCATTTAGAGAATTTAGCGTACAACTCCTCTTTCTTAAGCAATTCCAGAATTGCCTTAAGATGTTCTTCGTGTTCCTTTTTTGTTCTTGGAGTAGATAAGGATATCGTCAATAAAGAAAATCATAAATTTATCCAAAAATGGCTTGCACACGCTGTTAATGAGATCCATTAATACCGCTGGTGCGTTCGTCAAGCCAAATGGCATAACTTGGAACTCATAATGACCATATCGAGTTCAGAATGTCAATTTTGGAATATCCTCTTCTCGTACCCGAAGCTGGTGATAACATGATCGCAAGTCTATCTTAGAATAAACACTGGATCTTTGTAGTTGGTCAAATAAATCATCGATCCTTGGGAGGGGATAACGATTCTTCACCGTTAACTTGTTCAACTCTCGGTAGTCGATGCACATTCAAAACGATCCATCCTACTTCTTGAAAAAAAATACCGGAGCTCCCCAAGGTGAGGATATGGGTCTTATGAAGCCCTTGTCAAAACGTTCTTTCAGTTTCTCTGACAACTCTTTCAATTTGGAAGGCGCCAATCGATAAGGTGCCCGTGCTACGGTTCACACCCAGGTTAGTCAAATAGATTTGAAATTCACTGTCGAGTCGGTGAAGACTTGGAAAAATCCTCAGAAATACCTTTCAGGAAAATTTCGACTGATCAGTACGTCCTCAAGTCGCTTCTTCTCCAACTTGTCTTCAGTCTCCTTTGTAGTAACATGTTCCAAAAAGACCTGACATCCTTTTAGCATGTACTTCTACGTCTTAGTGCATGAGATGATGTTCAATCGAGTCTCGTTCCCTCGGTTGCTTCCTTCACCATGAACAATCAAGGTTTCATTTCCCCAGGGAATACGAACAATTTTCTCGGCACAAATGATGACTGATTGGTACTTCGCCAACCAATCCATACCGATAATGACATCAAGACTATCAAGTTCTACAGGCATTAAGTCTATGTTGAATGGGTAGTTCAGGAAGTTTAATGTATAACCTCTAACGATAGTGTTTAACCCAATCATTCTCCCGTCATCTAGTTCAACATCACAATAGTGATCTAATGCAGTTGGTGTGATATCAATTTAGGAGCTAAATGCAGTAGACACAAAGCTTCTATCGGCACTAGTATCAAATAAGACAGAAGCATAACGATTGTTTAGAAGGAACGTACCCATCACGATGTTAGAGTTGGGGTTTATCCCTGCACGGCCTACCGCATACACCTTCGCTAGAGCATTGCCATTTCCAGCTTGGTTACCGTGGTTGTTGTTTTTCATCTTTGGACAATCCCTCTTGAAGTGTCCCTAGGCTCCACATTCATAGCAAGTAGGTTTCTGACCTGCCCTAGTGCCCCTTTGGTTGTTAGCAGTGTTGGCATTGGCGGTACTTATCCTAACCTACATCACGGGCCCAGATGGCCCCAACCGTTTGAGCATCTTGTGGGCATTTGGGAGCACATGGACTATCATGGTAATAGTTGCATTTAGCGCATAGGGGTTTAGATCCCCTATATGGCTTCTTCTCACCAGATCCTACAGTGTGGGCTCGGCTAGTGTTTTGCCTCTTGTTTTATTGTTGTTGTGGTTGTTGGTGGTTATCATCTTGCTTTCTCTTATTCTTTGTCTAACGTTCAGCAAAAGTGCGGATTTTCTTATCCATCAGCTCAGTTGCTATTTCAATTGCCTTTTGCATTGTCTTAGGCTTTGATGCTACTACACTTTCGTAGATCATGTCAGGCAAACCACCGACATATCTCTCAATCTTGTCAGACTCTTTAGGAAACATTCTAACACACAGCAATGCCAGTTCCTGAAAATGTTGGTTGTACCCTATCACATTGGTACCTTTCACTTTCAAATTCCACAACTCAGCCTCCAGTTTCTTAATCTCGACCCTCAGGCAGTACTTGTCAGTCATCTTCTTTTTTAGGTCTGTCCAAGACATTGCATACGCAACATCATGACCAACAGTCCTAACATGGGAGTTCCACCATGTTAGCGCACATGCGAGAAAAGTACATGTGGAAAACTTGATTAGGTTCTCCACCGAGCAGTTGCTTATACTGAACACAGTTTCCATTTTCTCAAACCATTGAATCAATTCGACAACTCCTTCCGTGCCCTTGAAATTCAGAGGTTGGCACTTCATGAAGTCTGGGTAAGTGCACTCTCTAGCAACTCGTTCCGTCCTTCTGACACCTGTTCCCAAAACATGGCTGTCATTGCCATTCGTGCTTCTGTTAGCATCACGTGCTGCCAAAGCGGCAGTAACGCCTTGGTCAATCATTGCCTAAAGTTGGGCATTAGTGACAGATGTGGTGGCGGCTGTTGCAGCCGGTGTTGATCTGGTGGCTCTTTTTGGTGCCATTTTCTTTAATCACAAGAAAATATAATACCCGTTAGATTTCATAAAATCATAACCATGACATGACATATACACAGTAAGTAAAGAGAGATCACAACACACAGTGAAATAGGACAACTAATTAAGTTATACAATGGTGGAACAACAATCTGACATTCCAGTCATATAAATTCGATTACAGACATGACATAAAACCACCATTCCATATATAATTGGAAAACATACATGATTAAGTCAATACAAAATGATCACAACGATTAAGGTTAACCAGATAAAATAGACAACCTAGAAGCATACTATAGCCAGGAGTTCCCGTAATACTTATAGCTGTACAAAATAATAGCCATAACATGAGCTATGAACTTGCTACCAGCCTCCTCTAGTGCATCTGGCTGTGCAGGACCTTTAGCGCGTCCTTGCTGTCTCTGAAACTCTGTCATCTGTGTCTGTAGTGCCTTCAGCAGCTTTAATGCCTCAATGAACTGTGTCTGTCTCTTGCGGTCCGCTGCCTGCAACTATGTAATCACTGCTTGCTGACCCAATACAGTAGTATGCAGTGAGATAACCTCTAAACGTGCAAGATCACTAGCATCCATGGATCGTCCCTAAGCCTCTCGAGACATCCTAGCCTCTCTCTCCATTAGTAGAGCTGTACGAGCATGTGCACGCCTATCCCTATACAGCATGTTGAGCCGACCAGCCATCAGCTGTCGCTCAGTCTGCTCATCATCCAGTCTCACATAGATCTCGTCTGTGTCTTGCCTAACCCTAGTGGCAAACTCTGTCATCCGTCGACCCAACTCTGTGTCATCAGTCGCTGGTGCCCCTGGCATGTCTACCAGCATCTCATCCCAAGTGTCGGTGATCCCATAACCGACATCTCTCTCTAGATCCCGCATAATCTCCCTGTCCATAGTGGCAACAAAACCATAGTCTGCCCTAAAACCTCCAGTCGGTCTAGCGGCAGCAGCAGACGAGCTCTCTCCGACCTCGTACCTAGGACCAAGAGCAATACATAACCTCTTCCGAGGTGGTAAACAAACCTCGGGCCTGTCCGCTCCATGGTCAGCAGAGGGTAGATGCAAAGGTGGTGATGAAGTAGGTAGCGGTATGGGTAAGAGTGGTGGTGTCCCCGATGGTGGGGTACCTGATGGTGGTGTATCTGCTCTGGTGTGGGAGAGTATGATATGTGGCGGTGGTGAATGGGAAGTAGATGGGGCCTCGGCTCTTAGCCGGATCATCGCAGCTCTGTAGCCCAATGGATAAGTAGGACTAACAGGTAATGGTGGAGGTGCTAAAGGTAGTGGTGGTGATACTGGGAGTGGTGGTGAGGGAATCTGAGGTAGTGGTGATGACCATGGGGAAAGTGGTGATGGTGGTGGAGTAGGTATAGCAAGGAGTCTGGCAACCTCTGTATCAGACCAAAATGGTATAGGTGGCTCATCTCGGATCGATATCCTAGCAGTAACCCAGTATACAGGATGTGGTGGTGGTGTGGCCGCAGACTCGTCAGTCACAAACGGCTCAGTCTCCTCAGCAAATGGGGCATGATCAACAGCTGGTAAAGCAACAGGTGTAGAGTCGGCAGGAGCTGGGTGCTCCTCCTCCTCCTTATCCCCCCTCAATATCAACAATCATCATCCTCATCATCATCGGATGACTCATCCTCATTATCGCTATTGTCTCCTCTGTCGGCAGGATAATCAGCAGGATCCTCCTTAGGGTCCTCATCATCGTCCTCCTCCGGATCCTCCTCAGGATTTGACTCAGGAACATAGCCTGGCAAATCAGTAGTGGGTGAGGTAGCAGCAGGTAGTGGATGCTCCTCATCTAGGAGTACATCGTCCTCCGATGGCATAAACTCCAGGTAAACATGCTCTGGAACAAACTCTGTTGAAGGTGGGTGACCCAACACATAATTAGGAGACGACGGTATCTAAAAAGCAGCTACCACATATGTATACGGATCCTCTGGCATCACGGGTGGTCCATTGACCCCCGGAGATCCAATGTCTGATAACCCTCCAAATGGACTGGATACAGCAGTGTATGTAACCGTGGAATCCTCAGAATCCTCTCTAAATCTCTGACTGTTGGAGCTAACACTGTGGTACGTAGCGACATAACCTCTGCACGCGCAAGGTCACTTGCATCCATAGATCATCCTCAAGCCTCTCGGGACATCCTAGCTTCAGTCTCCATGAGTCTAGTAGTACGTGCATGTGCACGCCTATCCCTAAACAACATGTTGAGCCGACCAGCCAATAGCTGTCGCCCAGTCTGCTCATCATCCAACCTCGTATAAACCTTGTCTGTGTCTCGCCTAACCCTAGTCTCAAACTCTATCATCCTCGATAAACTTCTGCCACATCGAGTAACTATTGTGTCACCACTTGATGGCTAATACTTTATCTACATCTCCAAGAGTCGTGTGATCCATAATCCAACATCTCTCTCTTAGATCACGACCTGATCTCCCTATCCATGGATGGCACAAAACCATAGTTCTACTCTTTAAGACCTTAGCCGGTTATAAAGCAGCCAGCAAGGCGACCAGCAGACGAGCTCTCTCTCCAATCTCGTAATTAGAATTGACACAGAGCGATACCTACACTCTTTCTGAGGTGGTAAGGTAACTCGGTTATGTCCTCTCTTATGGTCAGTAGAAGAGTAAAGCAAAGGCGGATGTCCCATGATGATGGTGCATCTGGATGGTGTGGAAGCGAGTATGGATGCGGTGGTTGGAAATTTTAGTGATGGGAAGTAGATGCGCCTGGCTCTCAGCGGATCATCGCAGCTCGATAACCAACGGAACGAATAGAACTAACAGGTGTGAGTTAGGAGATATAAACCTCCCTAGTATGCACAGCTGATAGTATATCATGTACACGAGAGAGTTCGTACTAAGTATAACTCCCAGACGCGAAGTAGGAGGAACCTGAAGCTCTAAATCGCCTAGCCGCAGACCGTAAATAGTACTACGTACTGTCGGTCATAGAGGAGGGTCAGTATAAGTAACTCAAGGCAAGTGTATAGTGTAACTCGACGTCTGATCGCGGATAAGGTGGACTGATGAACGCGAGTGGGCTATGATACAGTAGCGCAGAGAGAGGGAGTAATGAGTCTAGTTCTATGTGCGAGCAAGTGTGCTCAAGGATGGAGATGTGCAATGTAGTGATTAGGAATGCTTCCGAGTATGAAGCAGCGATCTCTTCAGCTATGCATTCCCCTTCCCATCACCATAAAATACTAAATGAGCCCGAGGTATGTCCAGCGGATGTTCAGACGCATGCGTTGTTGTAGGCCGCATTACTGTCAGAATCACCCACCCGTCCACGTTACACCCTCCTTCACGCTCGCCATGCGGCCTGATCAATAGTTGGTTTGCTCTCCCGCCACGCCTATCTCAGATGTAGAAGTACACTCATATGTTGGACTCTATGCGCTAGAGCGTATATGGCAGTGAGTAGCCTGCAACGCAGGCTCCGCTTTCTGCGGTGCAGCGAGCAGCACTCGCCAAATGGACTCAACCTCCTCATGCGCTGTATCGATCATCAGCTAGCCTATCGCTCCTGTGACCAATACCATGGCTCAGTCACTAGTCTCTCATCTCGCTTCAGGGGCTAGCAGGATAATCGCGACTTAGGACTACAGAGGACTCAGTTGGTCTCGTGTCAGTACCTCTGAGGCATGGATCCTGACCTTTTTTATATGGATGACTCAACTCGGACAGAGATCCAGATGCGGAGTGATAACATCACTGATCTTGTGTCCTAGTGAACAACCATATCTTCTTCTCCTCAATCACCCCCCAACACTTACCCAAACACAAAACACAACGTAATTCCCCCCATGAGCCCACAACCTCCCCCCGCAACCCGTCGGGCTCCCCCCCCATCAACCCCCCCCCCCCCCCATTGCGAGCTCACCGTGGTCGACGGCAGCAATGAGGAGAAGCAAGTGGAAGCGCTCGGCAGTGGCTGCTCCTCAGCGCGAAAACACCTCGTCTCCTGCGGCATATAATCTGGATATATACCGGCTATGGGACAAAAGTCTGGTTAGGGGTGGTGCTGTGGCTCCTCGGTGACCAGGTATGTTAGTCTGGTGATGGCTAGGGCCTGTTAAGGATGACCTGCAACATTCGGGTATATAGCATCCAGGGCAGTCCCTGTAGTTGCTTCGCATAGGTCCATACATACTCCTGGTGAGACCGATGTCTGATAGAAGCCCGCTCACAGAAGGGGACTGGGACACCTCGTGTATATGTAACCAGTGGAATGGATTCCAGATATTGAATATGACATTGACTGGCATTTGAAAATTGTTCAAGAATTAGCTTATTAATCTAGTATTTATATAAGACTACTTATGTAGTAATAAACATTTGTATTATCATAATATATGTATATCCAATCATAGAAGCATTTAAGTCTTTAGAAGTCCAACTAAGATGCAAACAAGCATTGTAATGTAATGATGTCCCGTGTAAATCCTTTGTGTGTATTGCAAATGTTTGAAAATGGTTATAGGTCAGCAAAAAACTATTGACATGAGTTCTCTAATGGAACGCCGCGTTGGCTGTAGTCTTGTAGCTGTAGTCCAATCTGATAACACCACCCGAATGGGTGCCTTCGTCTGCGGAATTTAGGGTGCCGGTCGTGCGCTAGAAGGGTGGTATTGTGAAAGCCTCTGTGTACTATCTTATGATTCATTATAACACACACAAGATATATATAGATACGAGACCAAAAAGTCGGTTTAAAAACCGGATACATTGCTTTTACAAAGATTTTGTTTACTCATAAGCTCGAAGCTTCTTTAGTTTACTTGTTCAAATAATACATGATTTCTTAGCCCATAACAAGATATACAAAATGTTAATGCTGACAAAATCTTTAGAATTGCATGATTATCGCAATCACAAATAACCACCATACGTATCCCTTGCACACTCCGGGCGCTTATTGTGGACTCTCCTGAAGAAAACATATATTGCTTCTAAAGACTGTCAACAATATGTGGTGATTCAATTATGTGTTTGAATAAAATTGTATATTGTAGTGACACAAGATTTCTCAGCAAGTGATTATGATAAATGCAACAGAATGCAGACTCATCATATAAATATAATTACGTTCCTATGTGTCAGAGACGCACTGAATCTCAGGTTGATGAATGAATACAATATAAATTACCTACATTGCCCGTACGTGTTGATGTTTTGTTATAACCTGCAACATCCTATGGTTCAGAGCTCATGTATAAGTTTCGTTTGTCCAGTGATACTGATTCACTCAAGCCGAACGGAGGGATGTCAATCCCAATCGATCTTATTCAGTAAATTCGCGCTTCGATAATACTCAATAACTTGACAAGGGTCATGATAATGGGGTAAACGTTAGTTAATCGTTACTTTAGAGCCAACACTGTAATCATAAGTAATAAATTTATCAAATGTGTGTGTCCAATTATAAAACAGTGCATGTTTCTCACCCCAAAAACTTATAAAACAAATCATGTAAAACGCGGGGCTATGAACTCACCTTGAGTGAGCGTATATCAAGTATATCACAGAAAATACGTCACGGTATAAATGATGTGCAAACTAATCAATATAGGTATATATAGTACTAATCATTTTGAGTACTACTACCATGTCATAATTCTATATCAGATATTCACTACTATTATTGTTTTAGTGAAAATCTTATATTTATAAATGAAATGTTTATAAAGTATTACCTTTAGTAAAAATGACATAACTTTATCGTTTCAAGTCCGTTTCTCGCGTTTCTTATGTCCATGCTTTCGTATTAAGACGACGTATCAAAATATGACATTTTTGTATTTCATGTCCTCTGGTGAACGTAGTTTACTGTTCACACAGTTAATAAGTTTTTTTATAGTTTAGTTATCGTAAAAATCACGGTAAATGCGTATCTTATTCGTTAGACGCTCTCGTTTTTTTTAGCGATTCTTTCGAGTACGTTCTCGTAATTAAAAGTTCTACTTATTTATGAGGTTTTCCAAAAATAAATGTCTTGATGAACAGTAACTTTTTATAAAATTATTTTTATAAAAGTATTAATTATCGTAAACTCGAAATTCATAACTCCTTCGTTATTGATTGAAAAATTACTGGATTCTTATCATTTTGGAATCTAAAAATTTGTGTGTTCTGTGAAAAATACTAAACTTTATATTTAGAAGTTATTTTATATTCTGTAGCTTTATTAAGTTTATTTATAAATCCTCTTTCGGTAATAACCTAAAAACGTATATTTGTCGTATCTTTTGCGTTATAAGGCGGTTTTTCGAGTTCTTTACATATTTGGAATCGTCACGAGGTGTACTATATTTATAAAATATAATATGGCTGTCACCATATACGAACCAAAACAGCCCCTTTGAAATCAATGTGTACACTTGTTTATATAAGTTGTTTTATTATACTTCGTTAAATCTCACTAGTAATTACATCAAGTCTTCCACAGCATTTTGTTTCCTATGTCGCACATACAGATAAGAATGTCCCTTGTCCATTTTTGTCCACATGAGTCCATGACAACAAGAATTAACAAGTCATTTTAAACACTTTTATTTGGAATCTAATAAGTAAACTTTATAATCCCTAATTTTGATATATACACTTGTTTATACTTAATCCAAAACATGGTATAAACTTATATATCATATAACATGATATTACCAAAACATGACGAATATGGTAAAAGTGTACAAATCCATAGTACACAAGTAAAAAATATGTTCTTACTTGTTTAAAAGCATCTAATGGTGATTTTACTATAGAGAACTGATATAATGTATACACATATTATCCATGATTATGAAATGGTCTATTGGGGTTTTAGATAACCTTAGTGTGATGAGTGATGATATTGTGAGAACAAATAACACCACTTGTGATTAAATCCTTGCTTGAAAACAAAGGGCGAAAACCCTAATTTTCCTAGCGAAAACCCTAGCTTTCCTTCCTTGCTTTAACCCTTGTAATATGGCTTAACCAATCCTTGTAAATACCTTAGGACATCTTAGATATATTGTAGGAATGTATGTAAATGTGTTTAATAAATTTTTGTGAATTGTTTGTGTGAAATAGGGGTTGAGCCGTGGGCTTCTAAGCAAAAGGGAGAGAAGGAAAAGTTGATTTTTGTTAAGTGTATTGTGTTGTGTGTTGCTATCACTTGTATGCATGTAATGTATATATAAAAGGGTAGTCAAAGATTGAAATCAAAGACTAAGACTTTCAAGGGGGGGGGGGATGGCAAGAATGCATGAAATGGGGGTGACTAGTGGTCAAAACCACTAGTCATAAGTTGGTCTTACTAACTCTTTCATGTACATGGTTCTTTTAGTTAATGAATGTGTTCTTATGTTCCCCTATATGGACATTATCCCATGAAAAGGTGGAAGATATTTACTAGCTATTTACCTTGTATAAAAATGAAAGAATTGAAAGTATACTTGTTATTAATAAGTTGTAGTTAAATATAAAGATGTATACTTGTATCAATTGTATGTCTTGCTTATTTCCTTTATGTATGGGATGTCCCACTTGACATACATGGGTAAGGTTTTATAAACTTTGATCATTAGAAATAAAAATGGTTATTCTTTGAAGCGTAGATTAATTATGGTGGTTCCGGGTATGCCTAAACGCAAATTTTATCGCGAAACGTTAATAATTTACGTAACCAATAAAATAAAATGAACAATGTTAATAATTATCCTCAAAATAATTACTTAACACTTGCTTGACGTACACATTTAATTGTTTGATGCCCATTTACATTGAATGATCATTTTTAGCTTACGCGATTTAACTTAACGATTACGATTAAAAGCAAACGCGTAAAATACTAAAAATACATAGTGAATTTATTGACGTCGCAAATGACCCTAAAACACAGGGTGTTATATGTGCTATAGGTTGATTGCCTGTAGTATTGCTGGGAGGAGTCAAGCACCTGAGAAGGTGACTGTGACGGATTTGTTCTATTTGAGAGGGATGGACGTTGGATCGGTCAACGTCCCTTATTTATTAGCTAGGTATTTTGAGATTGTTTGTAGGATCGACGTACTCTAATATGTTGAACCTTTAACTTGTAAAGGATATTACTACCTTGAATAAATCCAAGATAATAAC
>BQNB010102799.1:0-24166 GCA_026074375.1 Tanacetum coccineum | reverse complement strand
TTATAGTCCTAGTGACACCTAACTATTGTAATTTGTCATTATTAGTCCCTACGTGTCACACTATAACTAAATTATTGTAATTTCGGATATGTCACCATATTTCGAGAAATTCCGGCCTTATTTAGTCTTGTCGAAGACCATAGTGTATACGGACCACTCAGCTCTCAAATATCTTCTAGCCAAGCAAGATGCTAAACCGAGATTGCTCCGGTGGATTCTCCTACTCTAAGAATTTGATGTCATTATTTGTGATAAAAAGGAGCGGAGAATCTCGCGGCCGACCACTTATCAAGACATGAAAATCCCCACCAAGATGTTCTCGAGAACAAGGAAATTATGAAAACATTTCCTCTCGAGACACTTGGGATGGTTACCTTTCGTGGTGATTCGAGTACCCCATGGTTTGCCGACATTGCAAACTACCATGCGGGGAATTTTATTATGAAAGGGATGTCGTCCCAACAAAAGAAAAAATTCTTCAAAGACGTGAAGCATTATTTTTGGGATGACCCTTACTTGTTTAGAATTTGTGCGGATCAAATGATTAGGCGATGTGTTTCCGGCTAAGAAGCCGTTGATATCCTCATGGATTGCCATAATAGACCCACCGAGGGACATCATGGTGCCAACTACACTACTAAAAAAGTCTTTGATTTCGGATTCTTTTGGCATACCATTTACCAAGATGCCCATGACTTAGTCACACGGTGTGACGCTTGTCAACGTCAAGGCAAAATCTCACAACGTGATGAAAATGCCCCAAAATGCAATTCAAGTATGTGAGATCTTTGACGTGTGGGGCATCGATTTCATGGGCCCATTCCTGTCTTCTCGAGGAAATAAGTACATTCTCGTGGCCGTTGACTATTTGTCTAAATGTGTTGAAGCAAAAGCGCTCCCCACTAACGATTCCAAGTTATCGTGGAAAATTTTAAAATCTTCTCTTCGCCTGAATTGGAACTCCTCGTTAGCTAATCAATTAGTGATCGCAGGCACCCTCTTTGCCAATGACCAATTTTGGAGAAAAGGTCAATCTTAAGTCTATGGAGTTACTCGCCTGTCTTTCTACCAAGCGTATCATCCACAAACTATGGACAAGTTAGGTTTCCGCAATCGTGGTCTTTGAAACTATCTTGGAAAGGACCTGTAGTGCAAACCGTCTTCAAGTCCGATAATTAGATGTCAGGTTTGTGGGCCTTCCGTACCGCTTTTAAAACACCCATCGGGTGCACTCCTTATAAGCTAGTGTACGGAAAGGCTTGTCATCTTCCTATCGAACTTGAACACAAGGCCTATTGGGCCTTGAAACATTACAATTTTGACCTCAAGACCGCGGGTGATCACCGGAAAGTTCAATTGAATGAATTAAATGAACTCCGGATCAAGCCTACGAGAACTCTTTAATCTACAAAGAGAAAACGAAGAAGATTCATGACTCCAAGATTAAGAACCGCGTTTTCAACATTGGTGATGCGGGTTTCTCTCAGTCAATTCTCGTTAAAGATCTTCTCACTCAATCTCAAGGGCAAGCTCAAAAACCCTTTTGGAAACCAGACCGATCACCATTGCTCAAGTTTGTCCACTTATTGGTAGCCCCGTCGAGTTATCTCAAACCGACGGGCCAAACTTCAAGGTGAACGGTCATAGACTCAAGCACTATTTTGGAGGGGACATATGTAACACCCCCAAAAATATGACAACGCAGCGGAATACCACTTGGGGTGCTACTTCATAATACACAGGCACTAGATACAAGAAGAACGACTCTAAATGTGTCGTTTTGTTAAAACAATCTCGTTGATTTTTTTTCCCCCCTGAATCAAAATAATAGTTGTCCCATAATTGCCTCACCCATGAAAAACTTGAATGTAAAGACCGTCCAATGCACATAAAATAATCAAGCATCTTAATTCAACACTGAGAAAAACAGTGCTTAAAAGTGTCAACATTAAAGTTGGTGAGTTCATAGATTAGTTTAAATATGAATGTAATCCACTGTATCATCACAGTACCATGTAAAAATCTCAAAGATTTATAAAGAATGCACGACACATTTTATGTCACCAAAAGTACCAATCTTATCCCGCAAGAGATTTATAAAGAATGCATTGACAATTTATATGTCACGAAAATGTTTCAAGTATGTATAGTGTTGGGGGGCCGCTATAGTCCCACGTGAGCCGTCATGTTATAGCGTTCGTTCCCAGAGTGATAGCTAGATCACCCATACTGGGGTTGTCAATCCCGTAATAAGAGATTCTATTTTATATCATCATCGCGTGGACATCACGCTATAATGTTCGTTACTTGCGATAGCTAAGTCCCCTAGACAGAGGGGGATCCACGACACCCGAATAGATCTATTTCATTAACATTCGCCGCGTCTCACCCCCAGGGTGATTTACAGTTTCATGACGCTAGTGACGTAGACTTGTATGTACCCAATTTCGGGCAGTGATTTAAAAGTATATATACTCCCGCTACCGTTGTCCCCATGTCCAAGAACCCTGGTCAGTAAAGTAAAAATAATGGTACTATCCCAGATACACCGGTGGTCCCCTCCAAGAACACCCGGGCAGTAATTTTGTTGTTAGCAGTTCAAATGTAAAGTATGTATTTGTGACCAAAAATGCAGCAAATAATGTATCCCATATCCGAGCTATGGCAAATAAGTATGTAAACCATTTGTAATCAAACATGTAAACCCGGCATTTGCAAACAAGCATGTTCTCAACCCAATTATATGTAAACGAGTAAAAACCAAGGGGATGCTATACACTCACCGTTGATCAAAGACACGATCCAATAGTCCAAATAAATCACAACACGAATCTTCAACATCTCGCCACAGACCATATAATTTATGTCGCTCTATTATATATACACGAATTAAATACTATCCAACTATGCGTACTCGTAACGACGAATCATACATATTTTTAATAAATGTATAACGATACATATATACAAGTAATTCGAAATCCACTTCACGTCTTTAAACCTTACCCTTGGTAATTATATGAATATATATTATGTTTCCCCGTCTAATCATAACTTATGTCGAATATTTATCGAAAGTTACTATTTTTAGACTCTTCGTTTTTAGGACCGAACAATAGTCTTAAATATAATTAATTAAAATAATAGATCAACCGACCTTTAGTTTTGACCCCCTATATCTTAACTTTTAAAGCAGACAATCCTCGCGGCAAAGTAAAAATGTCAATACGAACCAACTTTCGTATTTGTTGTTTCGCCAGAAGGCGGAAACGTACTCGAAAGTGCTCAAAATCGTTTAATTAATAAATCTGCCATTTTTAAATATATATTAAAAAATAACCTATTTATCTACTAAAGTGTATAATTCAAAAAGATTTACGATTTCTTTCCAGTTTCTTCGTATTGGGAGTTAGAAGTCTCCGTTTTATATCAACGTCCGGTAAAAAATAAAATTTGTTATATTTTTGTAAACCAACCTCCCGACCTTTTCAAAATCTCGAACCCCGAATTCCCATATTCTAATTTCCTGGTCAAAAATACCATACAAACATGTCTCTATAGATCCGTTTTACTCAAAGACTTATCTAAAATGTGCCTCCAATGGCTTATAGCTTAATATCAATCCCATTTTAATATAATACATATTATATTTTAGAACGTCCGCAAGTTTCCATTAGATTTTCATCACGAATACAATTTATTCTGATAATATAAACAAAATAATCGAATGCTTTTAAATTAAACGCACCCTTTTCCGATGTCAACTACAATCAAACGCACGCGTTTTCGGTGTCACAATAACAAACCACACCCATTTCCGTTGCGCAAACCAAACCCAACCAAACAGACCCGACCGCACCCGGAGCTGTTTCGCAGCCAAACACACGCACCCGACCCGGCTGATGAACAGCCAAACGCACCCTCGTGCATATTATAACCCAAAGATGCACCCTAATCTATTGTTATCCTTAAAACCAAACACGCCTTCAAGTTGTTTCGGTTAAGCCAAACGCACCCTTGTGCGTGGCTGTTAAACGCAAAACGCAAGATATAACGACGTGCTCCAAAAAGCCAATAAACTAGAAAAAAATCGGATCTCTCTTTAGGAGCCTGTTTTGACAGCCAAACGACGCCCCTTTGTTGTTTGTTTATAATAAAACCAACGCATCAACCATGAGTGGTCACAACCCCAACCACGAACCAACCCCTCCTTTGGCTGCTTGTTTTTTCAAATGAACAAAACAAACCAACGCACCCTAATTCAATCTATACTAAACTAAACTAAACGCACCCTTTTCGCTGTACATACACCAACCAAACGCATCCCCCCTAGGCTGACCCGAACAGCCAAACGCCCCCATGGTGCTTACCATACAACCCAAACGCACCCTTGGCTGTTTTAATACAAACCAAACGCAGCCTCTTGTTGCTGGCCCGCGAACCATACGCACCCTTGAGGTGCGAGACAACAAACCCAACGAACACCCCCTTGATGTTATAACCTTAACTCGAACCCACCCCCTTTTGTTTCATGAACCAACCCAAACCTCGACTGCTTGGTGTTAAACCACGAAACCAAACGTACTTTTATTGTATTCTGTTTTTATAACGTAACCAAACGCATCCCTTGTGGCGTATACAAAACACAAACGCCCCTCGTGGCTGTTACAATTTACCAAACTCACCCCTTTGTGGTTATTCCAAACCCTAAACCGGCGCACCCTTTCTGCTTTATAACCCAACCAACGCACCTGGTTGGGTTTTTCTGTCGAGCCCGAACGGCACCCTAATCGTGTTATAAAACCCAAATAACGCAGCCCCATTTGGTGAACATGAGAAACAAACCGGACGCACCCTCTGTTGCTAGTGATGAAGGCGGGTGACATGACAAGTCGTGGCGGCCAGTGGTGGCGTCGGTGGGTGGTGGAGGCGCGTGTTATAGGGGATCGAGTAGATCCGGGCTTGGTCTATCTTTTTGTAATTTTTGGGTTCGCCGGAAAAATGTCGCCGGAAAAGTTTTCCGGTGGCGGCTGGCCGGAGAAGATGGCGGTTGGCCGGCGGTTGGTGGAGAGGGAGAGAGAGGTATATGAGAGTGTGTGTTATAAATTTTGAGAATGAAATAAAAATATATAAAAGTTTTATTTTAAATAAAACTTTTTAAACTTAAGATGGCAAGTTACTAATAGTTTGAGGTAATTGTTGTTAACTTTATAATGAAAATTTTTGGTAACTTCGGTTCGGGACTCGTTTTGAGCGACTTAACAACGGATGATTCAAATCTCAAACTTGCTCCATGTTTTCCAATTATTTTCCAATAAAAATAAGTATTTTACCACGATTTTATTTCATAATTGTTTCATAACATTTATTTTAAAATGTATGTGTTTATTCATTTAATATTTTTTTTCTCCGAAAACCTTTTATCCTTAAAATTGAATTTTTACTTCAATAATTGCAGTTTTAACAAACGATTTTCCGATTTAACAATATAAATTAATTTATTCAATATTTTTATTTAATAAATTATGATAATTAAATATAATTTAATTATTTTGGGTCGGCACGCGTTGTGTTCAAAATTTTGCGAGGACATTTCAGACACCTTCTGACTGTTTTCGGATCTCGGTCAAAACTAAAAAGTTGTCAGGAATGTCATTCCACATCAAATTGCTTTAGAGTCCGAGTCGTGGAAACGTGATTTAGTGGTCCCTTTCTATAAGAAAGCAGACCCTAAAAGTCAGAGAATTGAAATCGCATTCAAAATGTTCGAAAATTCTCGGATGTTTACAATACCTACCCCTTAAAAGAAAAAATCTCGTCCCAGATTAATTGTGTTATCCGATTGTGTGACACATGAAAGCTTAGTAAATAAACTCATCGTAAACAAGACGCTGATAAACTTTATTCATCAAAAATACGGTTGTTTCTACACTTCTCAATCTACCAAAAAAAATTGGCTAGGTTTGTCCAGGATATTTAATCCATCAAAATGGGTATCTCAAAATATATCATTACAGATCTTATGACTGGTATAACCGCGTTATAGGGAAAGTCTCATTATAGTGAAAACCTCAAGAAGAAAGTGTAGTCGCGTGAGTATGTCTTAAGGCAGAGTCTCGTTTCTGCTATCTGTAATGTTCGATCATTAATAACGGATGAGGCTAAAGGATGTAAGTATCCAACTTACTTGGCAGTACTAAATAGTACTATGACTTAAATTGGTGTACCATTGGTTTGCACTGTATAATTTCCACTGAATACTATATCGACGTATGCTGATCTTGTTTAAGGTGGGTTTCATCACTTAGTTGATAAAGTTTGTACGATCTGGGACCACTCCAGGACCCAACAACAGCAACCATAACGACGATAACTATAACAAACGGTGATGGGATGCAGAGGGTGAGGACCCTCCGAGAAACAATATCCCCAGAATAAAGTTCAATAATTGAAAGGAGCTCGCGAGAGAGCTTATGCGATAATCGGCGGATTATGGTACTCAGTCGTTAGTTCGATGAATCAGCTCCATTAGCTCAAGTGTGTAACACATCTGTTAGTTCCACGAACAGTTCGTGATTGCAAGGATTTGCAATAGTAAAAGTAATGATTTAAGAATGAGATAAGGTAGCTCAAGCGAGGCCTTAAGATTTCTACGGAGTGGCAAGGCACTATTGTGCTTCCAAACCTTTTTAACGAATTCCGGTAGTTCATACACATCTCATATCGGCTTCTATTAAGCCCACTCATTTATAATTCATTACTTACATAAAGGAGCGTCCTAATTTATGTAAATAATCAATTGATAAACTTATGGTTCGGTGATTTATAATTTATTTATTTAACTGAAAAGGCGTCCCAATCCTTTCAAATAAAGAGATTATAAATCATCCTACTTAATAATTTCTGATGCAACACGCGTACACACAAAGTTTTCAAGGTGGTAGATGACATGACGATGCAGGTGCTCTAATGAGTATGGGACGAGTGTTTAAAATTCGTCTTCGGAGACGGGGAGCGAAACAATCAGGGGAAATCGACATAGAGTTCAAGACAGTTAATGAGTACTCGATTTAAAGTAAATAAGATAAAGGTCATTATGAACGAGTCAGCATAGCAATTATCATATTAATCCTCCTATTACAAGTCCCGCCCATACAAGACTTGTAATACTTAGATTCATACATAATCCCATGCAGACAAAAATTATGACGGCTTTCGCGTAATACGATATTGTATAAAGTTATGAAAAATATTCTTGGGGACCATTGTTTAACTTACAATGTCTGAGAACGAAGTGAGACCATTGTGCAACTCACAATGTCTAAGAAGACGTTCTGGTATTTATATAAATAACTATTATATAAATAATGTACGATATACGCAAAGGGATGTAAACATATATATATTATATATATGTATGTCATGTAAGCATATAATGCAACAAGTAGTGTAAAGAACATAAGAAATGTAGTGTGTATGCCACTTGAAAATGTTTGATGTGATGCCTAATTTTGTAAAAACGGTTATTGTTTAGGGTAAAAATATGGAAACCTTAGTTCTCTAGAAACCTTGGCTGTTGATACCTATCTTGTAACACCCCCAAAAATGTGTCGCAGCGGAAATATGTCCGGAGGCGTTACTTCATAATACACTAGCACAAGATACAAGAGAATGATCTCTAAATGTGTCGTTTGAAATGTAATCTCGTTGATTTCTTTGAAATTGATATAACATTTGTCCCATAATTGCATTACAATGAAAAACTTGAAAATAACCCAACGAGGTTTGATCATTTGTATGTAAGTAGAAATCCATAAATGAAATCTTGTCTTTTCGACTTCATTTGCACATAAGTAAGCCAAGCAAGTAATTCACCTGGAAAAACATGTTAAATAGTGTCACATTAAAGTTGGTGAGCTCATAGGTTTTGTAAAGTATAAATGTAATGTGAAATCCAAAGTTTATAAAGTAGTATGATCATTTCAATCCTTTTAATTATCGCCAAAATGTAGAGTAAATGTAGAACCAAAAGGGGGTTTTAGTGTTTTTGCTTCGCCGCCATATAATGGAAAAGTGTTTAGAATTAGTAATGTTTAATAAGTGTTATGGACCAGTGATATCGTTGATTTTCCAAATATTTATGGGGTCGACTATAACGTACAATTACCAACATTAAATAATATCTACTGTTGCGACTAAAAGTCATGACACTGAAAGCTCGGCATCTATGTATGCAATTTAATGCAAATAAAGGCCTGTGTAGTTGTTCAGACCGTAACATCACAGACTTGTTGACATGTATGCATTCGTGTTTCAGTACGGTCGAAATAGTGAGAGCTACTCACTCGAACAGGGATGGTAAATCCCAAATAGATCTATTTATACACTCACGCTTCCTCAACCGGTCCTATCGTGTCAATGAATTTACAGTTCAGATTAATGGGCAATGGTGGGTTAAGTTATCTTAGGCACATGTAAACAGGAGATAATATACACGAAAACACTAGTGTCGCAATAAAAATTAAACCATTGTATTCGTTAAATAGTTTGAGTATTAAAAATCCATACAGTAGGAAAAGAGGTGTGATATAAAATCAAGTATTGAATTTGTAATGAGTATGTAAATCAATTTCCATAAACGTGTATGCAAATGAGGTATGTGTCAAAGTATGAAACCAAGTTTTGTATCAACATGTAATTTGTGTTTGTAATGAATTGCAAAATCAAGTATGTAAACCAAGTATGTAAAAGATATTGTAAACGAATATGTAAACAAGTTGTATTGAGCATGTATTCTCCCCTGAGATTTGTAAAGTAAATGTAAAAAAAACAAGAGAAAGAGGGGCTGTAAACTCACATCGATGTTGTAGAACGATTGGCGGGAATGCGCATATAAGTGCCAGACAAAACGGAAACTGGAACAGCTCGACCAAGGAGTCGCGGTTTATCTTAACGGTTATATCCTACTAGCCTAGGATAATGCATTTGGGTTTTCCGATGAATGAGTACACCAACGCGACACGTTGATAAAAAAGATTTAGATTTAAAGTTGTAATAGTTTGGTGGTTGGTTAAATAAATAAATTAAAAAGTAAACGCCAAGTGTGTAATATATTCCGTATATATTACATAATGAAAAATGACCAAGTGTATAATTCACATCGTGAATTATATAACAAGATACACACCCAAAAGTATAACTCGAAGCGTATTTAGTACACGACATGTTTTATATTTAAAAGGTGACAATTAAAATAAAATGGTCTAATTATATAATACCTTCCAAGTATTATATAAGAAGGGTGATAAAAATAAATGACACTAAATAATTTGACACGTACCCGAATATCCTCAAATAATTTAGCAGAAAGTTCTTTTATAAACGTAAACGCACGTTTTAAAGTTGTGGACTAGATTGATGAAATCTCTAAAATTATAGCTTACGTTTGATTATCGGGTCATCGCGATTTAAAAATTCTTAAGACATTTCAAGATAATAGATAAAGTAGATTTGTAAAAATTTACTAAACGTAGCAATTTATAAAAATCCCGTCATGACCTGATCGTTCATGTAAACGGTTTACCTTATTAACAAAAAGGCTCAAGTTATTATTGTCCTCTCATTGAACCCAATCCGTGTATGTTGCAATCCTTATTGGTTATTATAATCTCAAAACAGGAAGATTAATTAATTTTGTATGTTGTTTACCATTCCACATTTAGTTCGGTTTTGTACTTTTGATTAAATCATGTTTTGTGTAGATTTTTTAGGTGGTTTGGATATAAACCTAACACACCCTAATGGGGTGTGCTTATAAGGAACCAAACGCAGCTAATCCTTGCACCAATAGAACCAATAGCACCCTAATCTGCTAATCGAATCCAACGGCCCTATGGTCTGAAACCACAAACGCACCCAAAGCAGTTAAGTAACAATCTAAAGCTTCCCTTATGGTTGTTACAAACAGCATCAAAACACACACACTGTGCTATAACATAAACCAAATGGCACCATTTTTGTACGGTATCCTTAAATCTAACGCACACTGTTGGTGCACATACCATTGAACGATCTCTCCTTGGTGCTAATCCCGAAACCCAACGCACCTTTGCGTGGGCCTTGGATTTTTTTATGCTTAAACAACGCTTCTCTTGTGTGTTAAAAACCCAAACAAACACTCCCTTTTTGCTGCTGATAAACCACCAGAACAAACACCCTTGCTGGTGGTTTATAAAGCCACACGCACCCCTTTTCTATGAAAATCAAACACACTCTGAGCTGGTGCTAAGAAACCAACGCACCCTATTTGTTGATAAGACCCAAACGCACCCTATGGTGGTTTAAAAACCAAAACGAAACGCACCCTTTTGGGTGTTATCTGCTGAACCAGACGCACCCTTAGGTGCTATAATAAAAAAAACAACGCACCCCCTGGTGCTTATTGTGTATGTGAGGAAATGGGGTGATGGTTGCGACGAGGGTGTTGGTGGCGTATGATGGTGATGATAAAGATGGTGGCTGTGGGTGAAGATGAAGGTGACACGGCTGGGGCTGTCGTGGTGACGAGGTGGAGATGGATGAGGGGTGGATGGTGCGGTGGAGAGGATGGTGATGTTGCCGTCGTGGTGATGGTGGCCGGAGCATGGTA
This sequence comes from Tanacetum coccineum, assembly GCA_026074375.1. Taxonomy (NCBI): domain Eukaryota; kingdom Viridiplantae; phylum Streptophyta; class Magnoliopsida; order Asterales; family Asteraceae; genus Tanacetum; species Tanacetum coccineum. Next base: position 13,518 of record BQNB010102799.1, on the reverse strand, counting down.
ATGGTGTCATGGAGACAGCAGGTGGCGATGAATGTGTAAATCGGTGGGTGTGGGTGGCGTGGGGAGGATGGTGGTGTAAACGGCTGGTGGCCGGAAAACTCGTCGGAAAAAATAAGGGGGCGCCGGAAATTATATATGGAGAGATATGTATGTGTAGGTTTTATAAAAAATGAAACCCTAATGCTTTGATATGTATATATATATAAAAAGAAGTTATTTAAAAATGGCAAGTTAAATATAGTTTAGGGTATAAATTATAAATATTACTAGAGGGACCAAAATGTAATTTTTGTTAATTAATGGTTCGGGTCTCGATTAGGCCACTTAACGGATGATTCAAAACACGAAACTTGCGCCATTGTGTTCCAATAATTTTTCCCATGAAAAATGAGTATTTACATGACTAGTTTTCATAAACGTTTTACAAAATAAATTTAAAATGTTCATTATTTATTTGGTAGTCATTGGGTGTCGCGAGTAAGCTTTGTCCGTAAAAATGAAACTTTACTTTGAACATTCGCGTTTTTAAATAAACGCTTTTGATTAAAATGTAAAATAATTTATTAAATATTTCTATTTAATAAACGTGATAATTAAATATAAATTTAATTATTCTTGGTCGGGTTAGCGTTGGGTGTTCAAAAATTTTGCTGGAGGCTATTTTAGTCATTTCTGGTTGTTTCGCCCCCCCCTGTCTCGGGACAAAACTAAAAAGTTGTTCGGAATTTCGTTTTACATCAAATTGCTTTAGAGTCCGAGTTGTGAAAACGTGATTTAGTGAGTCGTTTTTTATAAGTCATTTTAGGATTAAAAATATTATTACTTTCTCGTTCCTTCTAGTCAAATAAGTAATTAAAAAAAAAATATATGTTATGTACTAAGGTTATGTAATAATTAAATATGATTTATTATTGAAATATGTTTTGAAAATTTTACCAGTTACGCGGTAATCGTTTTTATGTGACGATAAAAGATCAAAAGTCAAAAAGTAAGATCGGACCTAAAAAGTCAAAGTTTAAAATAGTCATTTAAAATTTCGAAAATTGCCGGATGTTACCTGCAATCTCTTATAAAAAATCAAATTTTCTCCACGTCACGATAAATGATTTTATTTTCTCGCTTCCATTGCTTGAGGGAAAGCAATAAGCTAAGTGTGGAGGGATTTGATAACGCCCAAATTATATGTGTTTTCTATGGCGTTATTTATATATATTTGATCATTTCTCATGGACTTTCGATACTTAACTAAGCTTAAATTCATTATAGGTTCACTTGAAGACTCTAAAGACCCAAGCTCAAGAATCTATACACTTTGGGAGGCAAGTACAAGAAAAGAATGATTTCTAGCCAAAATTCAAGAAGTCCGCCGCACTTGTTACATTGTGCGCCGCACTTTCCTTTGAAGTTCGAACACCGCCACACTTACAATATTGTGCGCCGCACATTTTCCCAAAGATTGAAGAATTAAAGTCCATTAAATGCACCTGCATTAACTCCTCAAAACCGCCACACTTATTTGTAAGTCCGCTGCACTTCTAGTAAAAGTCATTAAATGCTATCGCATTAACTCACCCTAGTCTGCCGGCAACTTAATTGTAAGTGCGCCAGCACTTACTACACAAATTTTGCCTATAATTAAGACGAAATTGCTTCAATCAATTCATTCATCTCACTTCCTTTTCCCAACACTTACTATCATCATTCTACACACACATATCCTTACCCTTTCACCAAATAACCAAGAAATACCTTTGCCCTTGGAAGGAAAAAAGATCTAACGATCAGAAGAAGAAGTTTTCTTACCTTGTTTTTGAAAATAATGAATTTTTATGTAATGAGTACTTTGTGTTATGAACTCTTAGCCATGAGAGGCTAAATCTCTCAGACTATCGGTGAAGTTACGATAATGAATATGTGTTTGGTTGATCTTGACCGCCCCGCTTTTATCCTAAGCTTATATTCGCAACATTGTTATATCCATTTTATCCATTTTGACTTTATCAACTTAGATTATATATTAATATGTATAATGTTGGTTTTTAACTACTTTGTCTAAGGTCTTTAACGTCTGTGACGAGGAAATCCTTTTCGTTAAATTGATAAAAAAATAAGCTTTGATTATTAGTAATGGGATTATTCTGTGTGACACATTTGGTCTGGTTAACTATATATTAAGTCTTAGTTAACAAGTTGATTGTGGAAATTGTTTTCTGACGAGAGAAATCGTGTTTATACAATTTATGCCCCCATCCTTCGATGGTCAAATCATTTCCAACATTTTAAGTTATTTTTTTAACTATCCGAAGTTTAGTCATACCTTTTACTCATTGGTAAAGTAAAAAATTTGTTTCAAAATTGTTAAAGTTATTTTTCTTTCTGATTATTTGTACACTAGTCTAATCCTTGGTGGACGACCCCGAATCTTACCTAAAAAGTTTATTACAAATGCTAGTGGTTATACTTTTACCCGTGTGTTTCCATATAATTATCCGGTATTTTCAGTCTTATAAATTTAAAGCTTTTGAAACACATCACGCATCATCTAGGGTTGAGGAAACCAATGATGTGCATACTTATCAAGAGCAAGGACGAAGTCGTAAGAAGCCAAGAAAACTTAAATTTGATATAAACCTCCCTAGCATGCACTTCTGTAAACCTGTTAAACAAATTCTGGAAGGCGAACTCAAATTTTGGCCGACATGTGACCCAAACATAAAAGAGTGTAATGGAGGCCATAAGATGTATAAAATGAATAAAGAATGAGATCTTAAAAATGGTATTGTTACCATGATGCTAATAGAAAGAAAATAAACGGGGCTGATTTATCATTTCTAGAATTCCTGATAGTTAAATACGGAGAGAACCAAGAAAAAGGATTGATTTAGGATGAAAGGTTTGAAGATTGGTATATCAACAATCCAAACACTCCTACTTCAAGGAATACCAAGGACCAAGAGAATCTCAATCCTAGACCCAAGGACTATCCTTTCAAGGATTGGTTCTTGACAAAGGTAGGACACACAAACGTAAGTGAACCAGTGAAAAAATCCCAACGTAAAATATGGCTAATTGATTGTTTTCGAGAAGATGTAGTGAAAAACCCGTGAGAAAGGAGTTTTGACGACTATAAGTGGATGTTCGATCTAGAAATTGACCAGTTAGCAGACGAATATGAATTAGGAATAGGAAAGAAAGGACATATGCTGGAGGATATATGGGAAAATTATAGGAAAGTACAAGGGGATAATACCTATTGGTGGAATGATCAAAAATTAAAAGAGGATGAAAGGCCAAAAATTGGTGTAGAATAATCTTAACACAAGTATGGATTGATTCACTTAGAGTTTTAGAGAGAGAGAGAGAGAGGTGGTTAGATGAACACTTAGAGAGAAAGAAAAATGATAATATTAGCTTAAGTGAAAATGTGACAAATGAACAACCAACACCCTCTCCGAGCTATGGAGAGGGTACTTATACTCTAGTCTTGGCCGGCCATGGAAACATTAGTGGGCTTATCCTATGGGCATTTTGGCCCGGGTTAGCCATTATAACTTACCGTACAACTTTCTACTAAGAGTAAGATATTAACTTTATGGTATGTGACCAACACTTTTTCGTATTTCTAACAATCTCCCCCTAAGGGAGGTCACTCTAATTTACAAAAATTTAAACTTAGCATACTATGCTTTCACTTCGGTCTTGAGCTCGTAGTCTTTAACTTTAATCATTAACTTGTGATTTGATGTAGTGATCATTGACTTTGGATTTGAGCTAGTTCTTTTGACTTGACATGAATGTGATCTTTGAGCTTCTTGAAATCATCAACCAAGCATAATCTCGTTTCGCCATCTTGTAAACTTTTCCATCTCGTGAACTTGTAACTTCTGGACCGACATGCTCATACCTTTCTTGATTTGATAATCTTGAAAAGCTTTAATAATGCATCTTTCTTGAATTTCTTTAACTTTAACACTTTGTCGCTTCAAGAAGGACGTATGGTATCAGAGTAGCGAAAGTCTTGAAACATGTACTTGAGCTTTCATGATGTCTTTATATTTTTCGGTTGGGTATGAGCATGTGGCTATGAATCTTGTGAGTCAGCTGGAATCAGGTACCTCCATCACCATCTTTAAATATTCCTGAAATAAAACAGTTAGCAATAAAGCAGGGGGACGAATATGGCTTTGTCATTCGCCCGTGTTTGGTTAGAGTAACCTTTGAATCCGTGAGGATCGACCTGTGATCAGATAGATTCAATTTAAGAAGAATCTTCTTGACAGGACCTGACAGTGTAGTGTTGAATCTTTCTAACACATATGTATTAGATTCATCGTACTTAGCATGTTCTCATTATCGGAACGTCTCAAAGCAGACAACACGATAAGAGTGAACCAGCGAGTTACTATCTCACCGATTGAAATAAAAAATTGATTTGAAAATCAATCGACGTGTCACTTGCTAAAGTGTTTTTGTGACACATCGAGAGTGTTAATCATTTCAAAAATTTAATCAGCAATCGTTCAATTCTAACCTGGAACAAGTGGATTCTTATAGATCGCAACCATGTTTCTTTCTAGTTGTCACAAGTTTGATTCATATAGAATCGCACAAGTCACCTACCATGAGCTTGTTTGATGTTGGCTCAAGCAGGATTTCCATCTTCATAGTGATTGAAATCACTCGGATGTTCTGGCAAAATCACAAGGATAATGCGTAGGACTCTTAATATGTTAACTTGTTATTCACATTGTGTGACTTAGCAAGCATGATTTGACAAGTGTCCTAATGAGATATATGGATGATCTCTTTTGGCTCTAGACTCAATAGTGCACTTTGTTTTTAGTGATCAGAGGCTGGAGCAGACTGCCACCTTTTCAATATCAACCAACTCGGAGTGAGAAGGTCGACAGAAATGCGTGTAATCTCCGTGAGAAATGAAACAAGAGTCTGTTGAGAGACTTGACATGGCTAAGGGACAGTGTTTTGCAAAGCGTATGGGTTTCATGACTGTCTTTCAATGTCAGACACATCTTATGTTTCTCAGATTATGTATTGACCCGGTTTCTGCCTAAGTGTATGGAGGGCTTCTTTCTTTTCACCCTTTATCCTTACATTTATTTTTCATTCTTCAACCCCTTCAATGCTTACCGAGACTTCATAACTAACACCTTGTTGGGTTTGTTCCAGTGTTAGCTCCATCTCAGTCGGCATTATTCCTGATTCTCACTTTTTCTCCTTTTGTATCATACCTAAGGACTTCTACACTAACTAGTGGATATCCCTGGGTAGATCCCTCCGGTTCTGGTTGGATCATGAGATTTGAATACCTATGCCTAACCACCTTATAACTCCATAAATTTAAGTACATGGTCGGTCTTTAGGGTATTCCATCACAATCGTAACCAAAATCCTTGAAAATTCAATCAAAGTGTTTGATATAAATATCAAAAGATTTACACTTTGAGAGTTTTTCATCATCACTAAAAGCTCCCCCTTAACATGTGCACCGTAATCGTAGAACATGTTAAGTGTGGAGTGCATTGAGTCCATTTTATATGATCACATGACAATACAATTTAGATTCAGTTCAATTACATTTTCTCCCCTTATCCAAAATGTTAATCCCTTGATATTTTGGATATCAATTGATTGAACGTTCGGGGACAAAATGATACATAATCACTATCAGGAACATTTTAATGCTCCCCCTCAAGTTTTGAGGGTATATAAGACTGTGCTGAGTACAATAATTTGAAATTTTTTGAATTTACTAAGAAATTCTTGAAAATTTTGTACTCGAGCACACCTTATTTTCACCATAAGTCTACACTACATATATATACAAATTCACAAGTTTATAATATACGAAATGACCTTTGAGATAAGAGCACAATATGACGAAGTCATATTGTTCTTTGCAGCAGTCTGAGGTCAGTTCCGTAGAGTCTACCACCAACGAATTTCTCCAAACTCCTCATCATCCTTCTTTCCTTTAGCAGCTTGTTGATGTCTTTGATCATGAAATGAGCTCTTTTCTTTTCCATGTTACTCCACCTTCTCTTTGGCAAGTACGTCATGTCAATATTCTTAGTAATGTCTTCGAGCGAAGAAAGAAGCCTGGTTAACGTGCCGTCACTGAACTTGTATAGTTCGTCAGAGTGCATCAACATGTTTCTCCCGATGTCGTCAACATAAATGAATCCTTGAGGGTCTTTGTATGGAGTGTACGGGTGCCTTTTTCTGATATTTGGTCTTGTAGTGTCAGGCTTGGTGACATTGATCTATTTTTGGTAACTTTTAACTCCCGAGTGAAGTCTTCAACTCGGCTTTGAATATACCAGACTTCTGTGTGAACATTCTTATTGCTTTGGCAAAGTCGAAACGTCCTCCCTTGATGTTTTTGTGAGCGATCTCTGAACCACGAGAATTAACATATCAACGATATCAATTATCCGAAGTCAGGAAAAGTCACCTTCCTTGAATCTGTATAGTACGTTATCAGCTCTTCTCACTATAATCTCTTTCAAGTACCTGTATCCATGTTTCCTCATTACCGAGACATGAGTGACTGCCATAATACGCTTTGTCGAATACACATCTCCTCTTAATTGTATGCCTCGTGCATAAGCATAGAATGACTTACGTTGTTCTATCTAATGTGAAATACCCCATAACACATACTTATCATAAGCAACCTAAACAGGACTCTAAATGTTTGGAACCATGTCTTCAATGCTTGGTAGATCATATTTTATGGCATTTGTCTTTGTAGTAGACGTCGTATATGTCATAGTCGAGATTCCTCCTTGAAGATACTTGAGATCATTGTTGATGAAGAATTTGAATGGTACTCTTTGACGTTTTCCCCACGTGATCAAAGGAAGGGGTTTGGAAAGATCAAATGGATAGTCACCGCCTTCAGGATTTTCCCAATCAAGCTTTTCTGAGAGAGCCTTGTAACATTCTTCAAAATCATATTCTAATTCAGCATAATTGGATCGTGTGCCTTTGAGTAGTCTGAATGCTGGTCCTAGCAGGATTTCTTGAGTTAAATTCTGAATTTTCAGGCCATTCAAGACAAATGAAGAGAAGTCTATTAGAGTGCTCATCAATTCATCAAAGTCCTTAAATGATTTATCAGTAAGATTGGAAGCTGCTATATTCATCAACCACGTTTGAGTTGGACCTTCCTTAGTCGTCTTGCCAACATTCTTGCCAACAGTCTCATCCCTTGGTTCATCTTCATTATCACCCAGATTCCCTGTCTGATCTTGTGGCATGTCTGAATCTGCAACCTCGAACACTGGTTCCTTTGATTGAACATACTTTCCAGTATATTTCGGTTGAGACTTGGTGCCTTTGGAGGAGCCGGACGTAGAATCTTTCTTTTTCGGACCAGTGGTTGGTTCAACATCTTTGCTTGTCTTTCTATTCTTTAACCCTCGGTCTGATCCAACGGAAAGGTCTCCATCTTTATCTTTGTCTTCTCGGCCACGCTTCAATGAATATACATCATAAGAGTAGAATAAGTCTTTGTCAAGATCATAGGATTTCTTCAAACTATAATAACAATCTCGGTGTTCGGGAGCTGCCAGATATGATTCACTCTTCTCAATCTTGTCGATAAGAATCTTCTGTATCTCAAATTCAGTGAGTGAAGAAGCCGCCTCATAGGTAGATTGTGGTTGAGAAGACACCTTCACTAGAGTAACTTCATCACGTGATTCTTTAATCAACTTTTCAATCACAGGTGGAGCGAAGTTAGACACTTCCTGGGGCAGAATCTGAGGCAGCTGATCTTTTACTTGTTCTTTGATTCTTGCCGTGAGAGACTCTGAAAGGAAGTTCATGAATTCTTGTCTGGTTTCTCCCAACCTTGTGTCTAGATGACTGTTAACTAAAGATGTCACTTGAGTGTGTAGAGGGTCTTTCTTAAGATCAGCAACTTCTTTTTCCAATGCTGTGATTCTATCATTGAATCAAAAGACTGATGAGAAATCAGGAAGATTAGATAGAGGATTTGTAGTTTCAATTGTCGGCGGAGGAGTGGGTGTAGCCTGTATTGGTGTAGGAGTGAAGGTGTATGATGATTGAGGAATGTTTGTGAATACCGGTGATGATTCAGGGATAACTGAAACTGGTATTGTAAGGAGAGTGGGTGCTTGAGTTCTAGGGACTTCATGGTGGACATGAACATCTAGTGGAGACACTATTTCTGCATCAGTTTGAGGAATATCTGAAAAATTTAGGAATTTAGATGCCAAGTCAGATGAGCGAGAAGAACTAGTAACAGGGACTTCTGTCTTCTTCGGAACAGTAAAAATTGTCACGTGGACATCTTTAACAACTTGTTCTTGAGTAGTCTATAAATTTTCATTCTCTTGTTGAGCTTCAGTCATTTCAGTATCATTACCCTCACCTTGAACAATTCCAGTCTCAGTGGGTTCTTCTAATCTTGCATCCGCATCATCATCAAATTGGTTGGTAGTATCATCCATTCCTTGTTCTTCATCACTTTTTATCTCATCATCTTCAGATTCATTTTCTTGATCAAACTCCTCTTCTTCTTGATCATCGTTAGATTCTTCATCTTGCTCCGAATCCGATTCTTGCTCTTCACTTTCATTCTCTTGCTTACTGCTTTCATCACTTGATTCTTGTTCATTGTTGCTGTCGTCTTCATCATTACCCCAAGACTCAAATTCACTCTCAGAAGAGTCATCATTGGTCACATCGGGAACCCCTAGTTTATCACCAGTTCCTTCACTTGTGATAGTAGGTGTGATCTTTTTAACACTTGGTAGTGTCTCGGTAATCGTACCAGAACCACTAGGATGAGTCTTGTGAAAGTCCCTTAAGCTTTTCTTTCTTACTTCCTTTATTTGATGTTTTTTCAGACAAAGCTACTTTCGACAACAGCTCTATTCCTTTTCCATGAGCTACATCCACCTTTTCTTTTTTCCTTTCTTTTTGACTTTGCTTCTACAGGAGGCTCTCTGATGACGATACCTGTTGTTGGCTTAGAAGCAGACTTTTTGGCAGGTGTTTTCAGTCTTTTGCCCTTTTTAACAGGTTCTTCATCTCCAGGGACTATCTCACTTTCCTTCTTGGATAGAGAGGCTTTCTTGAATTTTCTAGCAACCTTGGGAGGCACCTCACCTGTAGCATAGCCAAGATAGTCTTGTTTACGCTTACTTTCCTTCATCTCTTGGACTTGTCAAACATTCAGGTAGAAATGCTCTAGAATATGAGATGCTTCTTTTCTTGAAACAAATCTTAAGGTGTTAATCAGGTAGTCATCTTTTGAGGTGTGCATCCCAATTCTTTTTCTCCAGGAGAGTGCCTTTTCTTGAAGAAGGAAGTGGTGAATGAGTATCTTTGGTGTGTGAATCACGAGGTGTAGTACATTCTTTTCTTGCTTTTTGTAAACTTTGTTAGTCAATCTTGATTAGGTGTAGTCTTCCCAGGAGTAGTTCCACTTAGTCTACATACTTTGATGGTACATGCCCATAAGATTTTTGCTCGTGAAGACGAAGTTTGTCAGTCCACTAGTCTTTCCAGATAGGCTTTCTGTTATTATAGCTAGCAATTAGTTTCTCCACGGTTGATGCATCTAATCAATAACAACATCATTGAGTGATTTGATAACCCCAATATGACCGAGATCTCGTAAGAAAGATATAGTGCCTTCTTCAGAAGGAAGAGCATCAAAGTCACGACCAGGTACTCTTGGGCAAATTAAAAGTTATCTGAAGATATTCCAAGGTAAGCGTGAATCAATCTCTCATTGTTAATCAATCTTGAATTTGTAGAAGTCGTCATTGCTTTGTATTATGCAATTCCACAATTGATGCTATTTACACGTCAAGGACATAGCAAGTGATGAGTAATGCAGGTTAGCATTGGAGTGCGTGCCAAGTGCATCCAGAACAATGAAATTTCCTCATTTTGGTTTCAATCCTTGAGGGATTCTTCCATTGCATTTTCCAATGTCAAGTCGATTCTCTTTGGGAACAAGTTCAAGATCAAGCTTGGTTTGTTGAGCAGTGATGGAAGTCATGATTCTGCTAAGAGTTGTCACATACAGTTCATACACAAGCAAATATATATAGCACTGATGGACAATCTAGATCATGACTCAAGATTATTGATGCAACACATGGTTTACTACAAGGGATAGGCAAGTAATTACTGGGCAACAAATTGATACGAAGGCACACAATGCAAAGACTGATACAAATGCAACTAGGATACATACACTGTCATATACCACATAGAATATAGGCAAACTAATGAAATCAAGGCAAACACTTAAGATTTCTAAGGAAAATTATACCTAACTTAATCAATGTATGTCAAGATAGGGTTAAATTACACTTAGATTAGGTTATGAGATTAAATTACCTAGATTACGAGATTAATTCTATTTAGAAAAAATCAAGTATAGTTTGCCTTAAAATAGTGTATAGATCGCCTCTGTTAAACTATGTGTATAGATCGCTTGTTGTTAACTTATGTGTATTGATCGCCTGTGTAAAACTATGTGTATAGATCGCCTGAGTTAACCTATGTATTGATCACCTTTTAACTTTGCATGTATAGATCGCCTATACTAAAGTGTATTGATCGCCTGAGTAATCAAGAGTGTATGGATTGCCTGTTTAAAACTGTGAGTATAGATCGCCTGAGTTAGACAACCATGTATTGATCGCCTGTTGTACTTAAGTATGTATAGATCGCCCGTGTAACAGGTGCACGTATAGATCGCCTACTTAAATGTATTGATCGCCTGTGTAAATGTCTATGTATAAATCGCCTATGCAATTTTTTAAACAAGCATTTTTCACCTTTTTAGCATCTAAGTTCACTTAAACATGATCATACAGCATCTATGAGTCATTATAATACTTTTATATCATGACTTTACCACAAAATTCTTGAAATATGTCTTGTTCGACCCATTAGAACACGAACAACCCAAAATGTACAATATGCATCATACAAACAGTTTTAATGACACACAAATGCATTCAAACACTCATTATATCAGTACACAACCCAAACCCATAAACTTTTTCAAGTTTTTGCCCATTTTCATCAATTTCGACATCAAGAATCAAACAAAATACATGAAGGAGTTGACCTTATTAAAAACTATTAAAGCCACACAATCTAGATCCCTATAGGTCCAAAACCCCTCAATCAATTGAACCTTTCATCCACTTTTTAAGGTGTCTTAAGTTAGGTTGATTTTAGGGTTTTTCACATAAAATTCGAAGGACTGGTCTGATTATATGGGTGTTATATCATTAAAACACGTGTACCTTAAGGTTTAAACGAGAATGGATAAGTTCTTGAAGGTCTTGAAGATTATCAATGAAGGTTTAAGGTTTGTGAAGTGTTTGTGTTCGTGTGTTTTAACAAGGACGGGGCAAGGGGGTGTTTATGTTTGAATCTTTTGAGATTTGGCATAAATGCCCCCTGAGGTTTAATAATGTTATAACTTTTTTATAAAACTATTCCTAAGGCATACTAAAGTTTCCTAAGTGGCAAAACTAGTCCCTAAGGTTTAGAATCAAGAAAAAGTCTCACATTTTGCATTAATACCCCAACAAGATTAAACATATAGCAAATAAAGCTCGATTGAGTTGAAATTAATCAACTCCCCTTTAATTATTCACCCGACATCATTAAAAACCTTTTCTGATTAACACCTTATTAATTATGAAGAAGATGATTTTGACAGTTTCTCCCCCTCAAATAATGACCCGTTTTCTAGTTAAAGAGTTGTAGTCGTTATTTGATGGTTCAAAATTGTTTAGAAAATGATGATCTGTTAAATCTGAAAGATGATTATTATATATTTTGAAAATCAACACCCAAGAAAATAAGATTTCTCTTATTTTGACACATAAGCGCACTGACACGTACACTTACGGAATATAAGAAGCACGGGTTGTGATGCAAAGTAATCACAAGCCTTTGAATGAATATAAAGTAATTCATTCCCGAGAAAAATAAATTTCCCGTTGTGAGGTCAAGTTGTCTTTTTGACGACATACTTGCCTTGAAGATGATGACCGGGTTACTATCAAAAATAATAGCAAGCCATTTTGGCATGTTTTGAAAGCTTTTGAAACTTCTGCTCGAACTTCATTTACAGCCTCGTATCATTATTAAATGACATTTCTAAGGCCGTAAATGTTATCGATTTTCAGAAGACATGCCAGAGATACATATTTTTATATTTTTCTGATTTTTTAATTTTGTATTTTGCTTTTATAAAATTTTATAAGAAGTTGAAAATCTGATGTCGATATGATTTGACCGAGAATGTTGAACATTGTTGCAGCATAAGATAATAGCGCTTTTATTATCACAGTACATTGGAATTTTATTGAACCCAAGGCCATAGTCGGTAAGTTGTGATCTCATCCAAAGGACTTGAGCACAACAGCCGGACAAGGCAATATATTCAGCATCCGTACTGGATATTGCAGCGCTTTTCTGCCTTTTTGATGACCAGCTAACAAGTCTGTCTCCTAACAATTGCATACTTCCAGATGTACTAGGTCTTGTATCTTGACAACCCGCATGATCAGCATCTGCAAGAGCTGTTAGAGCAATATCAGAATCCTTCGAGTACTATAGTCCCCGATTGACGGTTCCTCTTAGGTATCGAAAGATTCTTTTTACAGCATGTAGGTGCTTTTCGATAGGCCGAGCCTGATACCGAGCACACATACAAACAACATATACCAGGTCTGGTCTACTGGATGTTAGATACATAAGGGTGCCAACCATGCCACGATAATGTGTAGGATCAACGGCTTTTCCTTGTGTATCCTCATCCAGTTTGGATTTTTCCTTGTGTATTCACTAGGTCACAAGATTCCATTATGTATTTCTTAAGTGATTCTAGAGCATATTTTGATTGGTTTAAAAAGATGCCTCTGGGACTCTGTGAAATCTGTAGTCCTAGAAAAAATGATATTTTGCCCATCATCGACATCTTGAATTTGGAACACATTATCTCAGAAAACTTATCACATAGTTTAGTAGTAGTAGAAGCAAAAATTATATCGTCAACATAAATTTGTACTAGGAGGATATATTTGCCTTTTCTGCTGATGAACAATGTGGGATCAACCGTGCCTTTGGAAAATCCTTGGGATAGCAAAAACAATGACAATAGATCATACCACACGCGTGGAGCCTGTTTCAACCCATATAGAGCTTTTTTTAGTCTGTACACATGATTAGGATTGTCTAGATCCATAAATCCGTCTGGTTGGCTAACATAGACTTCTTGTAGGATCCCGTAACACTTCACTTCATAGAATCAAACACGAAATTAGAACTAGAAAGGAGAAAGAGAGATGAGTTGTTTAGAGAGAGAAAGAGAAGAGAGAGTTGAGAGAGAAAAAAGAAAAGATATAATTAGATATTTTGAACAACTTACTTTTCCAAGTGGAAAAGTTCCTTATATACCCCCGACACTTAAAAGTGACGCGCGGG
>BQNB010102798.1:0-24166 GCA_026074375.1 Tanacetum coccineum | reverse complement strand
AAACTTACCCCTGAAACTTAAAACACTGTATATCTTTTTCATTGTCTCGCCAAAATCAAACTCAGTCCAAACCCATCACTTTCCACCTCGATTACCCCTCACTATCATCCAAATCCATCACCACCAGATTACCCCACACCCCACATGGTCAATGGACAAGCTGGCAATCCCAAATGCATCAATTGGACAAGGATTTCAACGGCTATGATGAAGGATTGGTGACCAAGAAAAGATTAAGGGCTCAGATTATCTTGTGAATCTCACTCTCACAACAAAAACACACCCTTTCTGTCTCTACAAAGAAGCACAGGAAAGAGAAGCCAAAAGAGAAGACCTAGAAGATTCTTAGCACTAGTATAAATGATTTCTCTTTGTAGGCAGTGAGCTAGTGAGTTTTTTAAGTAGTTTTTAGTTAACCTAGTTCTAAGCTTTTACTTTTTCATATTGTAATCTGTTTTTATGTTAAATGAAATTTTAAGTTTTATTGGTTCCAATTCCTGTTTTTCAAGTGTTAAGGTTTACTAATGTTTTAAAAAGCTACCAAAAGCTCTCACATAAGCTCTCATTTAGTTCTTTGATAACCTGTTTTAACTAAAAAAATTTAGGTATAAAAAGTATTAAGAAAACAAAAGTCACCTCTAAAAATACCTCAGCAAAGTATGGATGATAGGTCAAAAAATGGATGGACCTATGGACTTACCAGCTTGTTTTACACAAGCTGGAGCTTTGTAGATTGATTATTTACCCTGTTTGAGCAAGGGTGTTTGTAAGTCTTTCTTTTTAAATTTTTGCTTAAAGCTACTGTAGCATAGCTTATTTCTCAGCTTATCCTTGCTTTTATTGCTTATCTATGTTTATTCATGCTTATATGTGCTTCTTATTGCTTGGTTTATTACTTAGTTAAAGTTATTATTAAAACTGCCTAAATTTAGCTTAAAATCTTCTTATAGCTTATAGCTTATTTGAGTGCTTGTTTGTTTGTCATTATTGCTTATTTTAGTTAAATAGTTGCTTATTGTTGACTGTCTTTAAAAGTTTGTGCTCAACTTCTTCAAAATCAGCTTAAAACTTGGTTTTAAAATCTTAAAGGGGTGTTTGGGTCAATGCTTAAAATGGGTCAAAATGGTCTTTGCAATAGGTTAATGTAACTAAGCCAGTTTTAACTAACTAACTTAAGTAATATTAATCTGTTTTAAAAGGTGTTAGAGTTTAAAAATTCATTTGTAAGGTATTCTATATCCTTAGTTTGAATGTGTGCTTATCAGGACCTTCATATCAGCTTAATTTATAAAATTGTGATCAAGGTGCTTATCTCAGTGTTTTTGGTATCCTTTTAGTGTTATAATTCAGTGGTGTAAGAGTAAGTTCAAGTTTGCATTACCCTTTTGAGTTTTACCAAATATGTCAAAGTTTTCTTAACTTTTAAAAAAATGTCCATTTTTATGATAAGTTATCAGATAGTAAAGTAGTGTCTTAGCTCTTAGTTTTTTGTACACAAGTTCATTAGGAGCTTGTGTTATCTTGTTTTAACTTATTTTAAGATTTCATGCTTATTAGCCAGCTTATTTCTAAGCTGACTTGTGTACCTTTAGAAACTGCCAAAATATCCCCTAGTGCTAGCAGTCTTTTTGACACCTCCTTATTTTGCTTATTTGATTAGTGACCTTAGTCTTTTCAAGCATTTATGAGGAGCCCACAAGCTGTTCTATAAGCCCTATAAGCCTTTAAGCTTAAGTCATCCTCTAGGTAACTTATTTTTAAGCTCAAAAAGCTGTCCCAAGCCCATTTGTATGCATTTTTGTGACTTAAGTGCTTATGGTTTATCCTGGCTTATTGGTTTGCAGTTCTTGGCTTATTCATGTTTGAACTAGCTTATTAGGTTAGCTTAGTTCCCTTTTAACTTATTTTCTTTTAGTTTAGTGCTTATTCGAGCTTAATTGCTTCTTAGCTTAAATTTCTAAGTAATAAAGCGCCCCACCAGTTTAGCTCATTTATGCCTTAAGTTACAAAGTGTGCTTGCTGCCATTTTTTTGTTGCTTATTTAACAGCTTATTGAGAGTTTTTGTAAAAAGTTGTTTTTTTAAAATTTGCTTATATTTAACTGCTTTTTAAGTTTTTTTTTTTTAAAAAAGTTTTATAAAAAACGGAGAGGCTGAGGGTCGAACCCCAGACCTCCCCCTTTGCACACTCAAGCACACTAACACCACACTCTGCTAGTAACACGCCCTTGGGTCTTTTATGTTGAAAGTGTGCATTGTTTAATTATTATAGTCATTTTGTCAGTTTATACTATAAGCTCCTTTTCTGTCTGCTTATATTGGCTTTATTTCTAAGCCAAACTTTCCAGCGTATATTTCTCCTAGACCAGTAACACTTAAGAGCTATTTTTATGAATTTTTGAGAAGAATTTTTTCTAGTTTTCGTTTACTAAAATTTAAAAAAAAAAAAAAAAAAAAAAAAAAAAGATAAAACTCTAATGTGTTTTTAAACAATTTTTTTTTTTTGGTATGTTATTTATGAAAAAAATAAATAAATAAAAAATAAATAAATAAATAAATAAATAAATAATATAAAAAAAAAAAAAAAAAAATAATTTTAAAAAAAAAAAAAAAAAAAAGAAAAATAAAACAAAAAAAATGAAAGAAAAAAAAGAAAAATAAAGAAAAAAAAAAAAAATTATAAAAAAAAATAAAAAAAAAATTAACAAAAAAAAAAAAAAAAAATAAAATAAAAAAAAAAAAAAAAAAAAATAAAAAAAAAAAAAAAAAAAAGTATAAAAATAAAAAAAAAAAAAAAAATTTAATAAAAAAAATGAAAAAAATAAAGATAAAAACTAAAAAAAAAACAATAAGTAAACAAAATAAAAAAAACAAGAAAAACGAAAAAATAACTAAAAAAAAAAAAAAAAGAATAAAAAATAAAAAGAAATAAATAATAATAATAAATAAAAAAATATACATGAATTAAAAATAATTTAAACAAATTAAAAATACAAAAAATTTTCAAAAAAATTAAAAAAAATTTTTAAAAAAAATGATTTTAATATAATTATTCACGGTATTTTTAATAATAATTATAAAATTTATAATTAATTTAGTTTATTTAAATGAATAAAAAAAAATTAAAACAAACAAATATAATAAAAAAAAAAAATTAAAAAATAAAAAAAAATTGATAAAAATGAGATATTTTGTTATTAATAAAAAAATATTTTAAAAAAATTAAAAATTTATATTTCCGCCGACTTTATCATTTTGAAAGAATGCCCGACCCATTTAGTCTTGAGTTACATCCCCCCGTTGGTTTTATCCGGACAATGCCTATGCTCCACCCTCAAATAAAAAAAAAAATAAATAAAAAAAAAAAAAAATAGTAATAAACAAATAAGAAAAAAAAAAAAAAAATAAAACAATAATAATAAAACACAGACAAAGTAAATAACAACAAAAAAAAAAAACTAAAAAAAAATAAAAAAAAAATTAAGAATAAAGATAAAAAAAAAAATAAAAAATAAAAAAAAAAAAAACAAAACAAACACAAACAAAACAACAAAAAAAAAAAAAAAAGATAAAAAAGAAAAAAAAAAAAAAATAAAAAAAACCCCCCAAGAAAAAAAAAAAAACCACCCCAACTCCCCACACCCCACCCAAAAACACTACCCCCCCCCACCCACTGACACCACCCCAACCCCACCCCCACCCCCCCCCTCACCCCCCTCCCCCCCCCCCCTAGTCACTATCCCCCCCCCCCCCACTCCCACACAACATCTCCACAAGAAAAACCCAAATCAAAAGCAACAACAAAAAAAACAAAAAATAATAAAAAAAAAAAAACAAAAAATAAAAAAATAAAAAAATAACAAAAAAAACCCACCCCTTCCTTCGTCAATTGCCATATTCTTCTGTCTCGTCTAGTTTTAAACCAAACTATTCATCCCTGTACCTACCATTTTTACTCTTCTTCCTTTGTATCTTTAAGTCGCTTATTTCTTTACTCAAAGCGCTGTTCTTCTTGATGAGTTTAATTTCAGTCTACCACTGTGTTGTGTTCAGTCACCAAAGCCTACTTTCACACAACCCCAACCAAAAAACTCTTTAAAGCTAATATTCCTTAGTTCCTTCGTAAGCCTGTATGACTATTACCCCCTCTCTCGCGACTCTTACTCCTCCCCCACTACAATTTCAGCCCCTTTACCCTGTACGCCCCAACCCCACCCCTTACCCCCCTCTCCCCCCCCTCCCACCCCCCACTAGTTCTAAGCCCGCCCTTCCAACTCGCTCCCACCCCCCGTCCTCCAACTACCCATTTTCAAACCCCACCAACAAGTAGAATTAAAAACAAAAAGCACTGTTCACCCCCCGACCCACCCCTCCAAACCCCCCACTACAAACAAATCGAAAAAAAATAACGAAAACAAACAAAAACCAAAAGAGACCATACAAGGAAATACAAAAAATAAAATAAACCCTTCACAAATAAAAAAATAAAGAAAAAAAGTCAGTAACACAAAACAATAACCCTGGTAACCCTCTTACGCCCTTAATACCAGACCCTCATAATATTTAATATCTTTCAATTTTTAATAATTTTTAATAACGAGTTACTTTTTTATTTAATTATATTTTTTAAAATTTATATCTAAATATTATATAAAATAATCTCTATTATCTATCATTATATTATTCTTTTTTTTATAATATATAATCTTCTAATTTCTATTGTAAAATTTATTTAATCACACTAATTTAAAATAAAACACACCCCGTCACAAATCCAACCTCAACAAAAAATCCACCGAGTAACCCCCACCCCCACACCCCCACCTCCTAACCTCTCTCCCCCTCCTCCGCTCCCCCCCAACTCATATCCCGCCACGCCACACCTCTCCCTCATTCACACCGCCCCGGCTTGATCCCCACCCTCTTTTACCCTCTCTCACTTCCCAACCCGTCTCCAGCGCCGCTCGCCCTCGTCCAACCCCCCCCCCCCCCTCACCCCCCCCCCCCCCCCCCCCCCCAGCCCCCCCCCCCCACTACCCGCCCCCCAGCAGTACCCCGCCCCCACCCCTTAATACTTCAGAACCCCACCACCCCAAAAGTCACCAGGATCCCCTCCTCCAACCCGAAACCTTAAGCACTACCCCGACATCAGCATTCCGGCAAACCCCAACATCCTCCCACAATCGCCAACCCCACCAAGCCATTAATACCACATATAACTCACCCAAAAACACACTACCGTAGGTTGGGTCTTTTTTATTTTTTTCTGGTTCGTTTATGTGTTACTATAAAATAAAAGAAATCCGCCACCGTCATAATATCCTCTCTGCCTATCTGCTACCCAAATTACCCCACCCCCTCCGCACGCCCTGTGCTAACAAGCCCCAGAATTATATAGTTAATAAATTAAATAACAAATATAAAACAGCGCTCGTAAAACCCCTCCTTGAAATATGGTCAAGTCTTTTAATCATTCTTACCAATATTAGACCACCTAGAGAAGATTAGAATAGTGAAAAATATTCTTATGTAAATGTTAAATTTAAAGATTTATAGGATATTTGACACACTTGTTCGGGATTCCAGCTCTCGTTTTTATTTTCAGTTATAAAAATTCGTAATTTTCTTAGGTTTTTCTCAATCGATTTTTTTGCTTAATATTGACATTAATTTAGCTTTCCTTTAAACTCCACAAATCACTAATCTCATCTACAAACACCAATTTTCCGACGATCGATTTCTCAACAACATAAATCCACGATGGGATAATGAACCGGAATAGATTCAAATACTATCTACCTCGAGTTTCAAATGAATTTTTTTAGATTATACTTATTATATATATTTTATTGTTATATTATATATATAAAAGGTTTAGCTTAAATATTAATCAGTTGGCTGAACGAATAAGCTTAGAATAAGCAAATAAGCTCGAATGAGCTTAACTAACAAAAAGGGTTAAATAAATTTTGTAAACACCCTTGGACAGAAAAGTCCCAAGGGCGCAGATGGATTAGAGTGAGTGTTGTGAGGCGTTGGTTTACAAAGGGAGAGGTCACAGGTTCAAAACCTGTGGCCCTCCTTTTTGAAAAATCATTTTTTTTATTTTTTTTTTCTTTTTTAAATCTGAACTTAAGCTAAATATGAGCACTTTTTGAAAAGCAACTTTTTTTAGAAATCAAAAATAAGCTGGAAATGAGCTTCTAAAAATGACAGAATAAGCTTTTTATACTAATGACTTTTAAGCAAAATTTTTGAATGAACATTATAAAACACCATAAAGCTCAGAAGAACCAGCAAATAAATAAAACTGATTTAAAACTAAACTTAATAAGAATAAAGGATCAAAAATAAGCACATTAATAAGCCTTAAATAAGCTAAACAGAAACACAACAGTACTAACTTTGAGTTAGTACTCCTATGATTGCTTAAGCTTATTAAAAACTCAACAAGCTAATTGATATCCTAATAAACTGAACACAAGCCTAAAACTAGACCTAATAAGCTAATTTGAACAATACTTAAGCAAAACTACTAACCATAAGCTAAAAGAAATGAAAAAGCATTTTTACACAAAAACAGTTAAGCGAGAAACCATATTCCATAAGGCTATCTTGTTTAAGACTTGATTTTTTAAGCACATAAACAGATCCTTTTGGCTTTAAGACTTATACCACTTGGAATCTTATCTTTTAAACTAACCAAAACAGTAATTGAAAAGTATTTTGTGAATCTAACAAAGCAAGAAAAGCTACAAGAAAATATCTATGTTGCTGGAGTTGGCAGCAGATTAACAATTTTTTTAATTTTTGAGATTTGAAAATGCCTAAGTGCAGCCTTTGAATTGAGCTACTAAAAGCTAATGAAAGGCTAAAATAAGCTTAAACAAATTGAGCTTGTGACCAAATAAGCTTATGCTATGAATTTTAATCTCTAAAAACAACTTTAACTACCCTAAAATTAAGATTTAAAAAGAGGTACTAAAACCTTTAGTTCTACATGACAGGTTTTATTAAAACTTAAATGGCAAATGCTTACTTAAACTAAATTCATACTACTACCTAATGGACTTACAATTAACATGAAAATGACACAATTAAGCTCCTAAAAGAAAATCTAATCTAATAAGCTACTTCACTAAACTAGAATACCACAGTTTCAAATTATTCATAGAACTAACATTAAAACTTAAATCTAAACCTTAACCATTTACAGAAACTGACTCTAAGACTTATTTTAAGCTTATGCAAACCAAATCTAAAAACCAAAAGCTCTTTTAAACCTAGTTTTAACTTATTTTAACCTTTAAGCCAAACACTCCTTTAAAACTAATGAATCCTATTTTAAGCTGATTTAAACCAATAAAACTCACAAGTTTTTGAAAAACAGATAAACCTTAGGTTATTTAGAAAGCTTTTGAACTGAAATTTTAAACTAAAAAGAACTTAACCAGTAAGCTGAGCTTATTGGTTGATTTTGAACATAATTTAGACTACTAAATAACAAATAAAAATGAAACTAGAGATTAAGCTACTAGACACTTAGTTCTACTATTCTAAAGCTAAATAAGCAAGTATTAAATAGATTAAGCTAACAAAAAGCAGAGGTAAGCTCAAATTAAACACAAATAAGCAGAGAAGTAATTAAGCTGAAGTAGAAGTAAAAAAGATAGTGTACCTTTGTCCTTTGCACCAAACAAGGACTAAATGCTCAAAAAGCTAATCAACAAGCTCCAGCTTATCAAATGATAAGCTGGTAGGGTCCATAAGCCCTTCCCTTTCCGGCTTATCTTCCATATTTAAGCTGAGGTAATTTAAAGGTGTGATTTAGTAAACAAATAAGCTCATTAATCCTATTTAAGTGCTTAACAGATTGATAAAAAGCTTAAGTCACTCTAGTTATAAACTTCTAAAGAGAGCTTAAGAATCTTATTCAAACATAATAGCAAAACGTAAAATTTGGACAGAACTTTAATTAAACCTCAAACAAATTTTATTAATAATCAAAAGTGAATTAACAAGCTTTTTTGAAAAGGTAAAATACATAATAATGTAGAGATAAATAACTACAATTATGCATACCTACAGCTACATAATTTACTCCTACTTCCTAGAAGTGGATTCAAGCCTGTGCGAGCTACTCTTCATGTTATAGTCTAGAGAAAATGATTCTAGATCCATGGACGCTCCCCCCTTCATTCTCCATATCTCAACCCTTCAATCATAACCAAATCATGATCAATCAATTTGAGCCATTGATTTGTCCTCCACGTCAATTCCACCAATAGTATGACTCCGGATCGCCAGCGTGGCGTAAGTACATGTCAGAGCTTGTCAGGGCAGTCCTTCTAGAAGCATCGGGGTAATGAGGGGAATTATTACCCTGTGTGTGTGGTAATAGTGAAAATAGGAGGAAAACATTGAGAAAATGTACAGTAATTCTATTTTTGACTTTGAATTAGGGCGTTGACCTAATGTTATAAAAGAAAGGAGTTGGGCTTGGATGGGTTAAAAAAGGGGATTGGCCCTATGGATTTGATAAAATGCATTTTGGGCCGTGTGGTGTAATAAAAGGGTATAATAAGGTAGCATTTAGGATTTAAGAATGGTGTTTTAGGCATATAATTTTAAAGGTTATGGGTGACACCGTGCCCACTTAGTGGGCCCAGGTTGATCCGTAAAAGATAGGTTCGCCTTCGGCTTTATTTTCTCGTGCTAAATCTAATCCCGTGCCTGGTTTTGTCTAATTTTGTCTTTATTTTGTCCATTTCCTGATATCTGTTACCTACACATACACAAACACAAAAACAAGCATATATATTGCATTTTTCTATGTTTTTGGTCTTTTGGGTTTGTTTTTCATGGTAAAAGTTGACTGTTTTCTTGCAAAATTTGACATATCCATTCCTGCACACATAAAACTCAGATACAAGCACATTTTTGCCATTTTTGATCCGTTTTGGGTTTATTTGGGTTATTTTAAGCATAAATAGATATGTGTATTCTACACTTATCAGTCTACTTCAATCCCAAATAAATAACATCGTACAAAACCCCGTGATCATTAAAATTAAATACTAGCCATTATGATTAAAGGTGAGTTTTGATAAGGATTGCTTTAGTGTAATGTATTGTGTTTGTTGTGTTGTTGTTCGTGATTTTTGATTTGTTGTCAAAAATTAACGGATATCGAAAAAAAAAATAACTTAAGCACGGTCGTCCAAGTAATAAAACCCGATCTTCTATATCATTACCCGACATGATTTTATTTTACTACCCGGCTAAATCCGTTAACACTAGCTTATAATAGCTCAACCCACGTTTTATTAACAAGCATCGGCCCAACATATAATCCAGTCCAACTTACAATGCACAGCCCAACACAAACAAAATTTAGCCCATCACAAATTTGATAGACTCGGCCCATTCTTTACCATACAAAATTGGCCTAGTATCTTTATTAGAACTCGTCCAATCCTTTTTGCCATAACCCGGGTCCAAGAGAAGGACTAGGGATATATAACTGCTTCTATCCCTAATTTCACTCTCCCTAACCCTAATCATATTCCCAACCGCCCCCATCTAAACTCCTCTCCCATTCATATCTACTACAATCCAACAAACCAAATAAACCCAGATCCACCATTATTTGTTACATGACACAAAGCATAAACTGAAGATAACCCTTTTTCATATTCGTGCATACCGAGGTAGAACTCGTCTTTAAGATTTCCATAAGGAGGTCTCGGGTAGGTCTTTTATTTTTTTTGTTTATCTGATTTTTAATGAATGAAAGAAAGAACTAAACATATTTGTTTTGGTTCTTTCTTTGTATGTCAAAAAAAAGACAGAATTTTATACTTCTCATAGATCAATGATGGTTTTATTTGTTCATGAAAAATCTTTAAAGATTTGGAATAATGAACAACAAGCTGAGATCTTTAAATATTACTTTTAAAGTTCGTGTTTTGATTTGGTTGTTTGGAGATGGAGATGATGTTGTGATAATGTAACGAAGGGATTGTTTAGGATTAGTTTGGATTTGTGATTGTGATCTTGGTTTGTGATGAGGGTTGGGATTAGTGGTGGATTTGGGTTGATGAGGTTGTGATGTTTTTATTTGGTGTTGTTGATGTTATTTGTAATGGTAGTTTGATGATGTAGTGGATTACGGTTATGCTTAAAACTGCGAGTCTGGTGTATGAACACAACTGCGAGTTCGGTTGAGCTTGTAAAACTGTGAGTCTGGTTATGCTTGTAAACTGAGAGTCCGGTTGAGCTTGTAAACTGCGAGTCCGGTTAAGTTGTAAACTGTGAGTCTGGTTACAACTACAAACTACGTATCCGGTTACAACTGCAAACTGCGTATCCGGTAAAGCTTGAAGTCGCGTATCTGGTGCCTTTAAAGATTGTACTAACGTCTTTGTGTCCTTTATTTTGTCTTCTTTAGAAACCAATAAAAACCGTCCTTTGAAGCGAGAAATTTGGATCTGTGTTTCTTGCTTTTTCTTTCAAACCGTTGGTACCATAAAAAACGAATAAGCTAACCTAAAAAGTTTGTAAATATTATTTTTTTAAAGCAAGATAAGCCACCAAGAAGACACAACAATAAGCAGTTTGACAACCGAATAAGCCAACAACAATAAGCTCTTTTAGCACCACAAAAATAATCCACGTAAAGAACAAGAAGATAAGCTTGAAAATATGCAGTTTTACCAACAAATGGGCCATGAACAGAAACGCTTTAAGAAATCTAAAGTGTTGCTAGCCTTTGCAAATAGATATACGATTTAAAAAAAACAAGGCCCAAATTTGTTGTAAATGATTTGAGAGACCTGCCCAAGAACAAAAAGTTGTTAAGGATCCAAACACAGTATCAAAATATGCATACATTTTTAGAGAGAACAAAAATGATCTTCGCTTGATGCATACATTAATATTAAACAAGATTTTAAATCACAAAAGCACAACTACTCGACCCAAAAATGAAACCTTGAACCAAGACAAATACAACGACACACTAAAGGAACCAAGATAGAACCTGGGCTCTTGATACCACATGTACAAGGGATCAAAACACCTTTTCAGGGGGTCTTGGTTGATCAAAGAAACAAAGATGAAACATGTTTATTTTCTAGGGAGAGAAAGTAGAGAGAGTAAGATGAATAAAAGGAAGAATATTATATTAGAAAGAGAAAGGAAAAATACCTCATGGAGAGCCATGAGGGGTATTTATACAAAAAGAAAAAGCAACCTAACTCATCATAGTTACTTCAATGACGCGCTGCGTGACGACGCAGTTTCCAAGACTATCCAATACACGTGTAGACGGCCAGCTACTAAAAGTGAGGCTAACAAAGAATGTTTCATGTTCTTACCACCATTTCCTAATTTTAGACCCAAAGAATCATCAAGAACACATTCGATACTTATCCTTATACAAAAATGTTGTGGTCGACTAATCTATATCCCATACACATCAACCCCCCCCCCCCCTCAATCAATTTAACAAAAACAACACTTTTAATTTTGAAGAACCCTAAATTAAGATTTAGGGTTTTCAGTCCTATTAAGTGAGTATTTGGTTAATTCCATTCGATTAGAAGATGATTAGGATACAATGAACACTTTTCTAGTTTACGTTTTGTATTAAAGATCACGAGTTGATAAGTTCTTGAGTATGTCGATTTCAAAGAGATGAATATGGGTGTGTTTGTTTGTGACGTATGAAGAGGAATGGATATGGGGTGGTATTGTTTGAAAACTTTAGGTTTTTAGCAATATCACCCCTTAAGGTTTATACACTCTTCCATTTTTCTTTACTACTTTCTTATGGCAAAATCTAGATCCATTTTTGGCACAAATAGTCCCTAAAGATTTATTAACTTAGACTAAGCCTCAAATTTTGCTAGTAAGTCTCTAATGGTATAAACACATAACATATAAAGATCAAATAAGTTAAATTTAATTAACTCCCCTTTAAATATTAATCCGTTATTGTTTAAAACCTTTTTTCCTCACATGATGATTTTTTTGAAGAAGATTATTTGACATTTTTCCCCCTCAAATAATGTCATGTTTTCTATTTAAAGAGCTGTAGACATTGTTTGAGTGGTCAAATGCCTTTAAAATCATTTTCTGATGAAACTTTGAGATGATTAAAGTCATTTTAAAATCAACACCTTAAAAAATAAGATTTCTCTTATTTTGACAAATAAATGCACTGACACGTACATTATTGTATATAGGAAGCACGGGTTATGTTGCAAAGTAAACACAAGCCTTTGTATGAGTAAAAAGTAATTCATACCCGAGAAAAATTAATTTCCCGTTGTGAGGTCATGTTTTCTTTTTGAAAAAAATACTTGCCTTTAAGTTGATGACCAGGTTGCTATGTGAAATAATAGCAAGTCATATGACATGTTTTAAAACATTTTGAACTTCTGCTCAAACTTTATTTACAGTCTCGTATCATTATTGAATGACATTTCTAATGTCGTAAATGTTATTGATTTTTAGAAGACATGTCATGAAAAACCTATTTTTTATATTTTCTGATTTTTTTAATTTTCTATTTTCTTTTCTGGTTTTATATTTTTATATTTTCTTTTTGAAAAATTTATATAAAATAAAAAAATCTTTTTGGGTTTTTATATTTTCTTATATACATATGATACACAAGATATAACACAAGTTACCACTATTACTCGTCCTCTTCCTCTGCCAGACTCTTTAACGTTTTAGAAGACATGCTTTTCATACCTAGCTTTTTGACCATGAAGTTGAATCTTTCTCGTGGCAAGGCTTTAGTGAAGATGTCTGCAAGTTGATATTCAATTCTGACAAAGTAGAGTTCCACTACTCCATTCTCCACTTGCTCCTTAATAAAGTGGTATCTCACACCTATATGTTTGGATCTTGAGTGTTGAACATTGTTGCAACATAAAGCGATTGCACTCTTGTTATCACAGTACAGAGGAATCTTGTTGAATTTAAGCCCATAGTCTGTTAGTTGTGATCTCATCTATAAGATTTGAGCACAACACCCAGATAAAGCAATATATTCTGCCTCTGTACTGGAGATAGCAATGCTCTTTTGATTTTTGGATGACCAGTTAACAAGTTAATCTCCTAAGAATTATGCACTTCCAGATGTGCTTTGTCTAGTATCTTGACACCTGACGTGGTCTACATCTACTTATGTTGTTAGAGTAATGAAAGAATCTTTCAAATACCAAAGACCCATGTCAATGGTTCCTTTCAGGTATCGAAAGATCCACTTAACTGCATGTAGGTGCTTTTCGGTAGGCTTTGCCTGATACCGGGCACACATGCACACTACAAATACTAGGTCTGGTCTGCTGGATGTAAGATACATTAAGGAACCAATCATACCACGGTAATGTGTAGGGATCGACTTGTTTCCCCTGTAGATCTTTATCCATTTTACTTTTTTCCACCATAGGAGTGTCAACGAGATCACTAGATAGCATACCATATTTCTTTATTATTTCAAGAGCATAATTGGAATGGTTAATAAAGATGCCTCTGGGACTTTGAGAAATCTGAAGTCCTAGAAAGAAAGTCATTTGCCCCATCTTCGACATCTTAAATTCATAAGTCATTATTTTAGCAAATTCATCACACATAGCAGGATTATTAGAGGCAAAAATTATATCATCGACATAAATTTGTACCAATAAGATGTCGTGGCCTGCTTTTTGGTGAATAGTGTTGGATCGACTGCACCTTTGGAGAATTCTTGTGATAGTAGAAAACTGGACAACATATCATACCACGCGCGTAGTGGAGACTATAAGACCATAAAGTACCTTCCTTTTTGACCTGTACACATGAAATTGGGTTGTCTTGATCTATGAATCCTTCCCGGTTGACTAACAAGACCACATCGTGAAGCTCAGCCATTCAAGAAAAGCAGTTTTTGACACCATCTGATTAGATTGTCATTTCTCTTGGCAGCATTACAATGAAGATACGACTGCCTCTGTTCTAGCAACTGGTGCAAATTACAAGTTCCTCATAAATCAATCCCATCCTCTTAAACGGTATCCTATATCAACCAATCGACCTTGTTTTTTAGTACAGTTACCCCCAAGTTCGACGTTCTTGACTTTGAAGAATCCACGTCAATTTATCAACTTAGAAATTAAGGACAAGGTACTAATTCCCAAACTTGCAGTCGCTCAAATTCATGTATTTCTTCCTGCATAGCTTCAATTCAAGAGGATTCGAGCATTGCTTCTTTAAAATTCTTTGGTTCAACAGAAGTGAGGAAGGCATCAAATAAGACAACATAAACGTCAGTCTTAATTCTTTCTTTAAGAACTGATCGAGAAGATCTCCAACACAATTTGCTAATGGATATTCTTAGTTCCATTTACCAAAAGTTCAAAAGATGTGGGATGACTGCACATTTGAAGTACGTTCCTCTAAAGATGTCTGAAAATGAGTAATTGTTAATGTGCAGATTGTAGCTGTTCTTCAACACTTTTAGAGATAACTAAGGATTGTTCTTGTTCTTGATTTGATGAAGTACTTGCAGATGGTGCATCTTGTTTAAGGAGAAGTTGACACAGGTGAACCAGTTTTGATTACAGTCTCGAGCAATAGCTGCGGAACTAGAGAAAACAAAACTTGGTCTGAAAGAAAGGTTAAAGACTCATCAATGCATTGGTTGGAACAAGATATCACAATCATTCTTTGTCGGTAGGACATATGGTGTTGAAGAAGGAGGATTTGGCATGGTGTTCAGAAGCCATTGCTATCAGCTCATCAAACGTAACATGAATTGTTTTCCATAATATGTTAGGTTCTTTTGTTGTAGATTCAAAAAGCCTTCTTTGCAGGAGCATAACCAACAAAATACCTATATCAGTGATGTGTCCTTGTGTGGTGTATATTTTTATGATTCAAGTTTTAAATTTATATTTTTTTAACTTAACAAAAAACAACACTTTAATGGGCAATGTAGCCGGTTAGTGGTAGATTCGTGGTATGTAGGGTGTCGAACACTTGAAGCGAGGTTAAATCTCTCAATTTATTAATATTTTAGTTATCTAATCTAAGTTAATTCTAATCTAAGTCAAACCTATGTTAATCCTATGTTAGTTCTAATCCTAATTCTAACAGGTAAAAGGGGGGTTTTAGCCTAAGAGACTGGCACGAGTTTGGTGGTGACTACAATCAATTCAAGCCACTTTAACCCACACAAGCAAATTAACAGAAGATAAAAGAGTGATCGAGCCTTATGATAGAAAACTGTATTAGCCATCATTAATCCGATTACAAGTTGGTTTGTTTATTCCGTGCAATGATTACTTATCTTGAAGTGGCATATCATTCTTAGACTTAGGCGGGACTTCATACTAAGATCTAGACACATTAATTCTATCACAATTAAAGCATCCGCATAAAGCATCCTTATTTGTTGATTATAATATATCTTAGGGATTAAATCAATGGTGATCTTGTTAAACCCTAGCTCATAGAGACTTTACCCACTTACTGCTTAATGAAAATTTATACTCTAGTAGTCCACTTGTCCAACTATCAAATGAAATCAGAATGTTATTTGTTGAATTATCTAGGTTCCACTCTGCTAGACAACTTGTTACAATAAACCAAAGCAATTTCCTGTTACTAGTTAACCAAAAGCTCTCCAAAGCACGATTTAGAAGGACAATATTTTGTGATCCATGATTCAAGAATGTATATAATTACTATATGGATAAGCTATCCCACATCTAGATTACTTGGTCACGTATCACAGATCCAGTTGAATGATAGTCGCATACAAAAGCACTAAACAAGTATAAATGATAAACATAAACCAAGCATACAAAACATAAATTAGCAATCGATGAAAAAAACAAAACCAAACATTTAGATCTTCATAATAATGGCTAATACCCAAAGGTATTAGCCTTCAAACATCATAATTAATACAAGAGTAATGGCTTAGCTAAGGTAAACTAACCGAGTTAACGAATGATACCAAAAACTGAACGATTACAAAAGTATAAGAAATTACATGTTGTCTTCTATGGATTGGAATGCGTTGCAAGACCTCTTCTACTCTTTTTCTCCTCTGAAAATCAACTTTTGTGGTTTAGGTATCGAGAATATGATTTAGCACTCTTAAAACTCGTTTTTTGAGTTTTTGTATTTTAGGTCCTGGATCGGTGTCGATACGACAATATCCAAGGCATTAAAAGATACAGCGTATTTGGTTTCTTGAGTAGGGAAAAACACCCCCATTTTTTACATATAGCCAGCGAGCTAGCAGGGGTATTATTTCCAGTACACATTATATCATAGAAAACGACCTCCAAAGAGAACGTTTTTTTAAAAGATAAGTTATCATTCTTATTTCATCGAGAGTTTTTACAAACAGAGGTCCCCAAAATTTACAATGAAAAATATAAAGTATGAAGATAACAGTTTCGCATCTTCAATTCGTGCCCCTTCAATGCCATACGTTTGCTCAAAAAATACTTGAGATAAACATGCTAAAAAGGTCAACACAATGTTTTAGTGAAATTCATATTTAAACAGTTTGAATACAAGTCAATAGTGGGTTACGTTGTTATACACCCATAAGTGTAATAATTGCAATGAGTACAATTATTATAGAAAACAGTATTATTGCCCTAAGCTCATGACACCAAGACCTTGAGATAATCAATAATCACAAGTAGTTGCCCCAACGGGTGCCTTTGCCAAACACCCGCATAGTGATTCAAATAAAGTGCATTTGGATTACCAAAAAAGTATAGGTACAAACCCATATGGAGTTCAGTCCAAATGATCTATCACAACATTCGCGCTTACTCCGAAAAAGTAATTAACTTCCATGATAGTGGGTCCTTATGGCAAATTAAGACTTGGGCAATAATATAAATCATGATAAGCATACAGTTAAAAAACACTCATATTCATGGTTTATAGCATGTATCCCCCTCGCGGGTTTATGAAAACATTAGAAGATTTAAAATGCGAGGCTATGAACTCACCTTAACAGGGAAAATCTGATTGATGGCAAAAGTATATCAAGTGAAAGTAACGGCCTCGTCACGCAACCTGGGGTAATATGTCAAGTCTTAGTGTGACGGTTTATGTTTCAAAACTTTATAAAGTTTAACGTATAACTTTGATTTATTAATTCATGGAAATATTGTATCACTGTTCGGGCCATTATAATTTAGAGGTCATGTAGTAAATGTTTGAGGAGCCAGGACACTTTAAATTGTAAATCCAGCAAACTCGTCAAAACGTATACCCAAATGAAACTCCTCACATGAAGCTCCCTAGTAACGTGATACGATAAGATTTTTAAGTTTCTTCAAAAGCTAGTCGATGATAAGTTACGTTAATTATATAATGTAATTGTTTTATAATGCGTCGATCGATGATTAATAACGATTAATGTGTCGGGTTTTAATAAAATCGGGTTTTATAATATTAATATATTTTTTTATAATTTATATAAAATTATTATATTTTATATTTTTAGGTTTGCAAAAATGGCAATATATACCCTTGATTTATAAACTTTTACAAGTTTAGTTCTTTATATAATAAGTATATATAATTTAAACCTTTAACTTTAGAACTTGGCAAGATAGGTCCTTATAGTTATAACTTTAGAATAATGACATTTTTAGCCCCTCTAGTTATAAATTTCAGAAAGTTACGATATATACCCCTATGCATGAAAACATTTGCAAATCAAGTCAAAAAAGCCATGCAAGCTTATTTTAGGGTTCCAAATGATATTTGCAGGTTATAGCTTATTAGAATAAGCTAAAATAAGATTTTCTAACGTAACAAAAGTTTAGAAAAAGGATTCGTTAGCTAGAAAATTAAACGGGTATAAACGGGGTATAACAATCAGTTTAGGGTTTTAGTAAAAACACATGGTTTGAGGATTCAGGCTTCAAACAAGAGTTATAGTATAGCTTAGAGTCCTTATAAACATGCTAAAATAGATAATGAGTTTTATTGAACAAGATAAAGCTTACTGATCCCAAAAATGGTCCCGAAATGGGGTTTTTTGGATTCGTACGCCTAGTAACGACTTTAAGGGCTTCTTCCTTTTGGTTTCTGCTTCGAATTCTGATGCTAACGGACCTTCTACTTTCTTCCTTGCTAGATATAACTCCATTTTTGTTGTGGATGAAGATTTGAGGTGTGTATTGAAAGGGTGCTTGGATTCCAGCTTTATATAGTGGTTCAAAAACTTGGTGGCCATGGTTTGTAGCTTGAAGTAAGGACCAAGGGTGTTAGGGTAGTGACTAAGGGCAGCTAAGGGTGTAGATAGGGTAAGTTCGGTGAGCTAGAAACTAGCTTTGAGTGGTGGAAGGTGTACAAGGGGTTCGGTTTACAAAGGGGTTACAAGAGGTGACAAAACAAACTTGTGCCAAGGGTGGTGTGGAGGTGCATGGTTGCTTCTGGGTGACATGTGGGTATAGAGGTCATAGAGGTGCTTGAGGTGCTAGGTTGCTATCTTAGGTGTAAATGGGTTAAAATGAAAGAAAAGAGGTGTCAGTTGGTTTTGATTCGGGTTAGGATGTTAGTTTGAATTCAAATTAAGGGTTTAGGGTTTAGTATAGATAGGGTTTAGGATAAGGTTTAGTGTTAAAGATTATGTTTTAGGATTTAAGTTTTAGGGTTAGTGTAAGTTATAGGATTTAGTTTTTAGGTTTAAAGTGAAATTAGGGTTTTAGGGTTTCATTTAGGGTTTAGGGTTTTAGATTAGGGTTTTAGGATTAATCAGGGATTAGGTTTAGGGTTTAGATGTCATGCATTAATGCTTGTAACCTTGTGCTAAGTTTGTGGTAAGAAACTAAAGTGATTTAAGGAGGTAAATAGACCTAGTTGGTTTTCCTTACATTATTGACTTGTGATATTGAGCTTAAATGAGTTGTAACATTGCTTTGAGGGAAATTAATATTCAAATGTTGTTTCATATGTACACTGACACATGCTTTAAAGTTGCAACATTATTTTATATGTAATACCCATTACCTATAATTAGGGTTTTGAGATAAACGTTAATGAATAAGTCTGTTTTGGATATAACGTTGTAAATGGTACGTTAAATGGATAATGTACTTGGTAAAAATGATATTAAGATATAGACTTGACATATTAGGATGTTTACATGATATAAACATAGATATAGATGGCATTGGTGGAGGTTGCGTGAGCTCGTTTATTTTAGAGATGCAAGTTACGTTGCATAATGAGATAAAGCAAAAAAAATTAACCTGGAAACAGGTGGTATATAAAATATAATGAGAGGATCTTACTAGGCATCTAATTTAAATAAATTGGATAATTACATTGTGAAAATTACGGTTGTTATAGTCTCCCTCCCTTAAAAGAAATCTCGTTCGAGATTTAGTTGATGCCGGAGTGATGTTTGAAAACAGATGATGATATTTGGCACGAATTTCATCTTCACGTTCCCATGTAAATTATGGTCCTCTCTTAGAGTTCCATCATACTTTGACTATAGGAATACGACTTCGTTTTAGTTGCTTGATTTCACGATCCATAATTTCCACTGGTTCTCCTACAAAGTTGAGTTTGTCGTTGAGTTGAAGTCCTTTCATTGGAATGATGAGAGATTCATCGAATAAGCATTTCTTGAGGTTAGAAATGTGGAAAGTATTGTGGACATTACTAAGCTCTTCCAAAAGCTCTAGTTTGTGTGCCACGGGACCAATCTGTTCAAGGATTTTGAATGGTCCAATGTATCGGGGATTAAGTTTTCCTCATTTTCAAAATCGAAAGATACCTTTACGAGGTGATACTTTTAACATAACACGATCGCCAATTTGAAATTCTAAAGGCTTTCGCCTTACATTGGCGTAACTTCTTTGCCGATCTCTTGCAGCTTGCAAGCGTTGACGAATTTGCACGATCTTTTTAGTAGTTTCATGAATTATTTCTAGTCCGGTGAGTTAAACATCTCCAACTTTGGCCCAACAAATAGGTGATCTGCACTTTTGACCATAAAGTGCCTCAAATGGTGCTGCCTTAATACTGGCATGGTAACTGTTATTGTAAGAAAATTCTACTAATGGTAAGTGTTTTTCCCATCCTTTTCCAAAATCTATAACACAGGCTCGAAGCATGTCTTCAAGTGTTTGGATGGTTCTTTCACTTTGTCCATCGATTTCAGGATGATAAGCCGTACTCATGTCTAATTGAGTACCCAAAGCACTCTGTAATGATTGCCAGAATCTGGATGTGAAATGACTGTCACAATCCGAGATGATAGATATTGGCACTCCATGCCGGGAGACTATTTCTTTTATGTATAACCTTGTAAGGGTTTCCATACTATCTGTCTCTCGGGTAGGGATGAAATGTGCGGATTTGGTAAGATGATCGACAATGACCCAGATTGTGTCATGTCTGTTTGAGGTTTTGGGTAGTTTTGTGATGAAATCCATTGTTATTTTCTCCCACTTCCACATAGGAATCTCTGGTTGTACCAGTAAGCCGGATGGATTCTGACATTCTACTTTAACTCTAGAACATGTCAAACATTTGCCAACATATTCAGCGATGATTGCCTTCATGTTAGGCCACCAATAGAGTTTCTTTAGATCCTGATACATCTTGTCAGAACCTGGGTGAATGGAATACTTCGATTTATGGGACTCATGCATGATCAAGTCTCTCAGATTACCAAGGAGTGGTAACC
Source organism: Tanacetum coccineum (assembly GCA_026074375.1). Classification (NCBI taxonomy): domain Eukaryota; kingdom Viridiplantae; phylum Streptophyta; class Magnoliopsida; order Asterales; family Asteraceae; genus Tanacetum; species Tanacetum coccineum. The sequence goes on along the minus strand of BQNB010102798.1, from coordinate 3,430 downwards.
AACTTCGATTCTTGATACATCGGGTTCCATCAGGACGTATTTCAAATGCTTTGTTCATTCCTTGTAAGTGTTTAGCCTTGATGTTTTCTTCTTTGAGTGCTTCAGTTTGAGCTTTGAGAATTTGTGATGGTAATTTTGGATGAATGGTCATAACTAATGATCTAACTTAGAGTGGTTTGATTCGTTCCTTCCGGCTTAAGGCATCTGCTACGACATTTACCTTTCCAGGATGGTAGCGAATTTCACAATCGTAATTTGCAAGCAATTCTAGCCAACGGCGTTGTCTCATGTTAAACTCTTTCTGATCAAGGATATGCTGAAGACTTTTATGATCAGTGAACATAGTACATTTGGTGCCATACAGATACTGTCTCCAAAGTTTAAGAGCGAACACTACTGCTCCTAATTCGAGATCATGAGTGGTATAGTTTTCTTCATTAGGCTTAAGTTGTCGGGATGCATATGCAATAACCTTCTCTCTTTACATTAACATCGCTCCTAGACCTTGATGGGATGCATCACAGTAAACAACAAAATCGTCATTTCCTTCTAGTAATGTTAAGATTGGAGCTTCACATAGCTTATGTTTTAGCAGTTGGAAAGCCGACTCTTGGTCTTTGCCCCATATATACTTGTTTTTTTTATAGGTTAATTCAGTCAAAGACTTTGCAATCTTTGAGAAATATTTGATAAATCTCCGATAATAACTGGCGAATCCTAGGAATTGATGTATTTCTGTGGGTGTAGTAGGAGATGTCCAATTCTTAACTGCTTCAATTTTGGCGGGGTCAACATAAAGTCCTTGACTATCAATTAAGTGTCCAAGAAATTGCACGATATGAATCTAGAAATCACACTTGGAGAACTTGGCATACAACTTCTCTTTCTTGAGTAATTCTAGGATTATTCTCAGATGATTTGCGTGCTCTTCCTTGTTACGAGAGTAGATGAGAATATCATCGATGAACACTATTACGAATTTGTCCAAGTATGGTTTACACACACGGTTCATGAGATCCATGAATACAGCAGGCGCGTTAGTTAAACCAAATGGCATCACTTGAAATTCATAGTGTCCGTATCTTGTTCTGAAAGCAGTCTTGGGAATATCTTCATCCCTGACTCTCAGTTGATGATAGCCTGATCTTAAGTCAATCTTCGAGTAGACACTCGAACCTTGAAGTTGGTCAAATAAGTCATCAATCCTGGGTAATGGGTAACGATTCTTTATGGTAAGTTTATTCAACTCCTGGTAATCGATACACATTCTGAAAGATCCGTCTTTCTTTTTGACAAATAAGACAGGAGCTCCCCAAGGCGAAGTACTTGGTCGGATAAAACCTCGATCTGATAACTCTTGAAGTTGGTTAGATAGTTCTTGTATTTTTAAAGGAGCTAATCTACAGGGTGCTCGGGCTACAGGTGTTGTTCCTGGAATTAAATCAATTTGGAATTCTACTTGGTGAACGGGAGGAAGGCCAGGTAGATCTTCAGGAAAAACTTCTGGGAATTCTCTGACTACTGGGATATCTTCTAGTCTTTTCTCGTCTGACTTCTTTTCCATTACTTGGATTACGAAAACTTGACAACCTCAGGATATATATCTTTCAGTTTTTATACAGGATATGAGACTTAGTCGGGTTTTACTTTGGTCACCTCGGATGATCAAAATTTCACCGTTGGTTAGGATGTGGATGACTTTCTCGTCATAAATAATTCTAGCATGATACTTGGATAACCAATCCATACCAATGACAATATCGAAACTAACGAGTTTGATCGGCATAAGATCAATTTCGAAAGGTTGTTTTAACAAAGTCAGAGTTACACCCTGAATAACGGTGTTTGTGCTTACTAGATTTTCGTCAGCCATTTTGATATTGTAAAAGGTATCTATTGTAATGGGTGGAATATTTAGCTTAGAGGCAAGAGATATGGATACGAAGCTTTTATCGGCTCCAGAATCAAATAATACTCTAGCTAGATGTTGGTTTAGAAGGAACATACCCATTACTACGTTTGGGTCTAGGTGAGCATTCCTATCCCTCAACATGTAGGCTCTTACCTGGGCATTGTTGTTGGTGGTCTTTCGGCATTCATTTGCATAATGCCCTTTCTCTCCACAGGTATGACAAGTAACTGTCACTGGTAGCCGATTACTTCCAGTGGCTGGCCCTTTATTTCTGCAGTTCTTGGTCAGATGGCCCACCTTGTTGCAAGTATTACACTTAACAGTGCAATGTCCTGTGTGATGCATAGTGCATTTCTTACACAAGGGACGGTTTCCAATATACCCATTGTTTTCAGTTGGAGTGACAGCATAAGACCTGAAGGTTTCCTGTCTTCTATTCTGTTGTGGTTGGTGATTATTGTAGCAGTTGTTGGTGTTGATGTTACGGTAGTTGTTGTTGTTGAAAGTTCTTCTGTTGTCAAACTTTCATTTGTGATCACTTGATACTTGCACCGGGGTGTGCTTTGTTACTTGATCCATTAGCTTCTAGGCTATGTTAATGGCTTCCTCTAGAGTTTCAGGTTTAGAGGCAGAACATTCCCTTTAATACTTCGAGGCAATCCCCCGATAAAAACTTCCATCATTTTCTCAGAATCTGGCACCATAGTGGGACATAACGTTGCCAATTTCAAAAATCTTCTCACATATGCCTTGAGATCATTCCCCTTCACAGTCAGATGGTAAAATTCGTTTTCCATCTTCTGGACCTCAGTTCGGGGACAATACTTCTTTATCAAAAGCTTCTTGAATTCAACCCAGGTAATCTTGTAAGCTTCTTCTATCCCAATAGGTTGGGCAAAATAATTCCATCAGGATAGAGCTTCTTCAGTTAAAGTACCAGTAGCAAACTTTACCTTGCAGTCTTTGGTACAGTTGCTACGGGAAAACACTAATTCAGTTAGCTCAAACTAGCGGATAAGTCCAACAGCTCCTTTCGTACCTTTGAAGTTGATAGGTTGGCAGCTTATGAACTCATTGTAGCTACATTTTCTTGCTACAGGAGCTTCTCTTGGTCTGGTGGTATTATCAGTATTTGCCATGTTAGTGGCTTGTGCTTCCAGAGCTGCGGTAACACTGTCATCAACTAGTTTCTTGATGGCAACTTGAGTCATGGCTGGTGCTTCAGATGTTGATGTCCTTTTGGGAGGCATTCTATCAACATAAGACAACACGTAATAAGAATGATATCATAAGTCTTAAAGTAAAATGATTATTTTTGAAATTTAAGCATTTTTAACAATAGTGATATTAAAATTATAGATACTTATTTAATATGAATTCTAACAAGCATCTAACTTATTAGTTTATTTTCTAGGGGTCATTGTAAGATTCATAATAATGAAGACGGAGATGAAATATAGGACACATGATGAATATGAAACGGGATCACCATTATATTATATCATGAACCACTTGCCT
>BQNB010102796.1:2247-24167 GCA_026074375.1 Tanacetum coccineum | reverse complement strand
ATAGCAAGAGGGTCATCAACCATGCACTTCTTCAAATTCGAGACGTGAAACGTACTATAAACTCTACTCAACTGCTCTGGGAGTTCAAGACGATAGGAGATGGTTCATACTTTGTCTATGATCTTAAAAGGTCTAATATAGCGAGGGTTTAGCTTTCCTCGTTTGCCAAAGCGTATCACCCCTTTCCATGGTGACACTTTTAGCATCACCTTATCTCCTATTTGAAACTCAAAGGGTTTATGTATTACGTTGGAATAACTCTTTTGATGATCGCGGGCAGCTTGGATACGACTCTTGATTTGAACGATCTTCTCAGTCGTCTCGTGGATGATCTCTGGGCCAGTGAGCTGACTATCCCCAACTTCATCCCAGCAGATAGGTGATCGACACTTGCGCCCATACAACGCCTCAAATGGAGCAGCCTTAATGTTGGTATGGTAACTGTTATTGTACGAAAATTCTACCAACGGTCCCAACCTTTTGCAAAGTCGAGTACACAGGCACGTAACATGTCTTCCAATGTTTGAATGGTCCTCTCACTTTGACCATCGGTCTCTGGATGGTAAGTTGTACTCATATCCAATCGAGTACCTAATGCTTTATTAAGAGACTTCCAAAAATGTGACGTAAATTTCCCATCACGGTCAGAGATGATCGACACTGGCACTCCATGCTTTGAGAATACTTCCTTCAAATACTGTCTCGTCAACTTCTCTAATGTATCATCTTCTCGCATAGGCAAGAAATCAGCAGAATTAGTGAGACGGTCAACGATTACCCAAATCGTGTCTTGACCGACCACCGTCTTTGGCAACTTAGTCACAAAGTCCATCGTTATATTCTCCCATTTCCATTATGGGATCTCTGGTTGAACCAACAAACCTGATGGTTTCTGATATTCTATCTTAACCTTGGCACATGTTAAACACTTGCTGACATAAGTGGCAATTTTTGCTTTCATGTTGGGCCACCAATACAACCTCTTAAGGTCCTGGTACATCTTATCCGATCCAGGATGGATGGAATATTTTGACTTATGGGATTCATGCATAATTAAAGCTCTCAGATCACCAAAACACGGAACCCAACTTCGATTGTTCAAACATAATGTTCCGTCAGCGCGAGGTTCTAGCTTGTTAATCATGCCATGCAAATCTTCGTTGATGAAGTTCTCTTCCTTTCTAGCTTCCGATTGAGCACTCAAAATCTGCTTAGGGAGGTTTAACCCTGTAGTCATAACTAATGCTCGAACTCATAGCGGCTTACCTTCCTTTTGGCTTAGGGCATCAGCCACCACGTTCGCCTTTCCTGGATGATATCGAATCTCACAATCGTAGTCGCTCAACAACTCTAACCAACGTCGCTGCCTCATGTTCAACTCCTTCTGATCGAGAATGTGTTGCAAACTCTTGTGATCAGTGAACACAACGCACTTGGTACCGTACAGATAGTGTCTCCACATCTTCAGGGCAAACACTACTGCACCAAGCTCTAGGTCGTGTGTGGTATAGATCTTCTCGTGAACCTTGAGTTGGCGGGATGCATAAGCTATAACCTCTTCCTTCTGCATCAAAACCGTGCCCAAACCTTTATGCGAAGCATCACAGTATACCACGAAGTTCTCGCTTCCCTCCGGTATGGCCAATATCGGCGCACTACACAATTTTTGCTTCAACAACTGAAACGCAGCCTCTGCCTTTTCTCCCTAATTAAACTTCATACTTTTCTGAGTCAGTTTCGTTATAGGTCTAGCGATTTTTGAAAAACCTTCGATAAATCGTTGGTAGTAACCAGCCAAACCTAAAAATTAACGGATCTCGGTTGCTGTCTTGGGTGACGTCCAATCCTTGATTGACTCGATCTTAGCGGGATCAACGTGAATGCCTTCACTATCAATCACGTGACCAAGAAATTCTACCTTCGACAGCCAAAACTCACACTTTGCACACACTTTGAGACTTGGCGTACAATTGTTTTCTTCCCTTCTTTAATAAATTTCAAGATAAACTTAGATGTCTCTTCATGCTCCCTGTTCAACTATTTGAGTAGATCAAAATATCATTGATGAATACAATCACGAATCTATCTAGATATGGTTTGCACACCCTATTCATCAAGTCTATGAAAATTGCCGGTGCATTAGTCAAACTAAACGGCATTACTTGGAACTTGTAGTGACCATAATGGGTCCTAAATGTTGTCTTTGAAATGTCTTCCTCACGAACTCTGAGTTGATGATAACCAGATCTTAGGTCGATCTTAGAGTAGACTCTTGACCCTTGCAATTGATCAAACAAATCGTCGATCCTCGGAAAGTTGGGTATCACGATAGTCCGATACACATTCACCAAAAAGAACCATCTTATCTTCTAACAAACAAACTGGTGCACCCCAGGTGAGGAACTGGGTCCTTATAAAATCCTGTGTCCAGAAAGTTCTTGCAACTGGTTGATAACTCTTGTCATTTCGTGAGTCTGGTCTAATCCGATATGGTGCTCAGTGCTACAGGTGCACACCAGGACTAAGTCGATTTTGAATTCAACTTGTCGAGCAGAGCGGAATCCAGGTAGATCTTCTGGAAAGACTTCTGAATTCCCGGTATGAATGGCAACAGTCCTCAAGTCCATACGCTCTCCTCTGACGCTATCTCAACCGTTCTTGGACTAACTTGTTGCAGATAAACTGAACAATTCCTTTCTTAATATACTTTTGGGTCTTTTGTCGCATGATATGATATATCAACTTACTTTCGTTGTCCGCAATCATCACCTCGGATTATCACAACCTCATTTACATAAGGAAAACGAACAACTTCTCACACAAAACGAATCAACGCGTGGTACTTCACCAGCAATCCATACCAATGATGATGTACAAAACTATCAAGCTCTACGGCAATTAGATCTATGTCGCATGATGACCTAATAAAATCCTAATTGCAACCTCTAAAATAATATTTGTTTATGAAATTCGCTCCATCACACAAGTTCTACGGCAAAACAAGTGTCAAAGTGGTTGGTGAACATCAAGCAAAGCACTAAAGGTAGTCGACACAAAACTTCTATCGGACCCTAAATTGAATAACATAGAGCATAACAGTTATTAAGAAGAACGTAACCCAGACAACGTTGGAATCATGGTTTGTTTCCTCCTCACCAGTAGCGTACGATTTCGCCGTAGCATCGTTAAGACCTCCAGTCTGGTTTCCATTCTTGGTTTCTTGTCTGTTTCCACGATTTCTGATACCTCAATCTTAGGAACAATCCCTCCTAAATGTCCTGGTCTTCCACACCATAACAAATAAGAGCGCGCACGCTTGCATATCCAACTAGAGCCTCTGAGTGTTTGGAAGCAAACGCCCTACAAATCCCTAGTCGATGTCCAAACCTTCTTACCAGTTTCCCCACTCATAGTACACAACCCTTCATGGTGCAACTTGCACTATTGTAGTAGGGTAGTGGCCCAGCATACCCCTTTCTTTCATTGTTCCCAGCCGTATAAGCTCTGGCCACATTCTGCCCACTAGTATTTTGCCTCTTGAACGACGTTGCTGTCCACTAGTTTATCCCTTAGGTACTTCTCATCCCCTCTTATTCTCAGCACTCCTTGCAGCCATAAACCCTGGAGCTTCTTATTCCATTAATTTGGTTAGCCAATGCTTATAGCATCTTGAGTCTGGCTGGATCGCAGCAACACATTCCCCTTGAATGTTGTCCGGTAAACCTCCAATAAACCTTTCCCACTCTTGCCTTCTTCTCCAGGTGCACCGCGCGAGACGATAGAGCGCGCAACAAAATCAACTCCTGAAACCTTTGAGTGTAAGCAGTCAAGTCGTTTCCTTTCACGGTCAGATTCCACAATTCAGTCTCCATCTTCTGGATTTCATTCCTTGGACAGTACACTTTTGTCATCAACTTCATCAGTTCAACCTAATTCATGGCATATGCAGCCTCAACACCAATTGTTCTCTTATGAGAGAGTTCCAAACCAGGTCAAAGCCCTTTCCTAAGTGTGCATGTAGCATATTTTCACTTGATACTTCGAGTGACAATTACTGATATTGAATACAATCTCCATCTTCTCAAACCAGCGGGTCAATCCGACAACGCCTTAAGTTCCTAAGAAATTATGTGTCTTGCACTTCAAGAAGTCTTGGAAAGTGCACTCTCTAGCCACTAGCATGAAACCTCTATAGTTCATACCATGATTCCCATTTCTATTTCCATTTCCGTTTTCTCCATTCCCTCCATTTCCATTTCCTCTATTTCCTCCATTTCCATTTCCTCCGTTTCCTCCATTTCCATTTCCTCCGTTCTCGCCTTCTTGTTCATCCCCATTCTCATTCAGGGGTTCAAGGGTCCTTGCGGCTTCACGAGCCTCCATCTCTTCAGCTACTCGACGGGTAACCAATTCTTTAACCTCCTCATGAGTCATGGACGCTCCAGATCGGGTGTTAGGCATCTTCCTACAACACAACAATATAACGCTTGGTAAGATTTCTAGGTGATGTGAAATTGCTAACAGGGTTAAATAAAATTTACGGTTAATTCACATAGAAAATACATGATCGAAATACATATTCATGGAAACCCTATAATGCATGATGCACATAGCATAAGTAAATCAAATTATGACATCATATCATAGATAAATATCAATTTCATATCATCGAACATTAGTGATTACATCAAACTTATAAAAATACAGAAAAACGTGTTTCTAAACACTACGGTCATCACTAAACGCTACTACTCAATGCTGCAATACTAACGAACATCTCTAAGGACGGTAGCCCATGTGCTTCCTAGCACACGCCTCAAGTCTGCCGACCTTACTCGATCATAAAAATCAAAGCGTCGCACTGCCCAACTCTCTCTGCAAACTACATGCCGCGCTGAGTCGGTCAACTCTCCTACTCTTCAACACTATAACTCACTAGTTGCTCTAAGCTCCTGTTTACCCTCTCCAACTCAGCAACCCTCTCAGTCAAAGCAGTGACTGCCGACTCAACCCTAATAATCCTATGTCCCTGCTCTCTCTGAACTCCCTCAATAGCCTGTATACGATGGACTAGGATAGCCTGAGTGTGATCATGGAACCTCTGAACCAAATCTCCCAATGTCTCAGACGTAACCTCTACTGCTCCCTCCTGAGCAGGCTCAGGAATATCCTCTGGCATCGCAGGATGCGTAACCCTCTCAACTCTGACCTCAATCGGGCCTCTCATACCCATCTCTGTCTCATCTCGATCAACAGCCTCAACTATAACTCTAGCATCAATCCCTCTATCCCTAAGAGCATCTGCGTAAGCAATACACTCGTCAATCTCCGCCTAAATCTCTGGATCAATATCCTGCTCTAAGTGAGGCTTATCACTAACCCTGACAATAGCATCATCCCTTAAACTAATCTCTCTAGGATCAACCTCTACATCTGCCAGATAACCAGAATCCTTAACTCTCTTAGGCGATGGTATCAAATCAGCACGGACATGAGATAAAGCTCCGGATACAGGTGATAATGCAGGTACATACGTCGTGGGGGACCTACGTCTCTTGCGAGATGGCCCCACAGAAGTACTCGGTAAATCAGGAGAAGAATGGTCTGACAATGAGTGCCCCGATGAAGTATCAGATGAAGCATCTGAATGAAATTCTGATGATGCCTCAGATGATGAATCTGAAGAAGAATCTCGAGCTGAATCATCTGGAGGAAAATAATCTGATGAAGAATGATCAACAGGATGTCCTACAGGAAGCTGCGGAATAAGAAATGGTCCAACCCTCTTCTTGGCAGTCATCATATGTATTGGCCCATTAGGATGGTAGCGGTACGGTCGACCATGAGGAATAGGCTATCCAGGAGATAGAATCATAACCCGACGACAAGGTATGATAGGTGATCTCTGGGTAGAAGCGGTAATCTTAGTGAAAGGCGTACCATGGGTAGGTGATGGTGGTATATCTGGTGTATCACTGTCTGTGGTGTCATCATCCGATGATAAAAATGGTGAGATAGCTGGTAATGGTGGTATATGGTCTGATGATGGATCCTCAGATGGATCAGACTCTAAATCAGATGTAGGTGAGTAATCAAGAGAAGTTGGTGTATAGTCTGGGGATGGTGGTATAGTAGGTGCTATGATAGGTGTCTCTATGGGTATCACTGGTGTGTCAGTCTGAGTAGCGGGTGGAGTAATCACTGGTGTGGTGTTAGGAATAGTAGTAGGGATAGTACCGAACAAGATCACTCGTCCAGTAGGTGTCCCCACGCTATCCTCTGATAAATCCGAAGAAATCGAGATAACTGAAATAGCCATAACCTGCACAAGCAAGATCATATAAATCATCATTATATCAACTCTGCATGATCAAAAATATGAATGGGTGAATGGGTAACTGGATGAATGCAAAATGAATGAATGAATGAGTCATCGAGCACGTCATGATAGGATGAAATAAGAAATACTTAGAAATATTAGATAAACTTAGTATTTAATACGTATATATTATTTACGTAGTACTTAGTTATGTATACGTACTATGTAAGGTCACGTAAGGCACATAATCACGTAGGATCCACATACTGGTTTATGAGTCCAGAACCTAGTTTAATATTAACTGGTTCTCTATAACCATGGCTCTTGATACCCCCACGGGGGGGGGGGGGGGGGGGGGGGGGGGGGGGGGGGGGGGGGCACCCCCGGTACCAATCTGTCTCACCCCCAGACGGGGCCTAGACGGAATAAGTGTCCGGAGCGTGACGTTATTGGAGCATTCTCAAGTACCACGCATAAAAGAACACCTCTAAGGTACGTTTTTGAAAAATAAAACACCGATGCAAAGTTTTAAAAAATAGTAATAATAAGTTTTATACATCGATTAAATTAAAAAAGATTCAAAGTTAAAAATGTGGAAAGCTTAAATAAGTTCAACAATGATATTTAAAGACAATAGATAAATCTCTGGTAAACCGGTACAGGCAAATAGACTTCACATGAGTCAAGCAACAGCATCCATGCTAAGCACCTTGAAAGAAAACCATGCTAAAAAAACGTCAACATAAAGTTTGAGTGAATTCATAGGTTTAGTTCCAAACGTTGTTATATGGACCATAAGATATCAAAAACTTAATGCCGACAGTTTATAACAGATACAACCTTCACATAAAAAGTATGTAACTTGCACTAAGCACATGACACTGACGCTAATTCCGCAAGATAGCATGTAGCCTGCTATAAAGTAATTACTGTTTGCCCTTCCCGGTGTCCGACCAAGACAAACCTAACCAGTATGAAATGACATATATCCGTTTATTCGGGTGCCCCGAGGGTAGTGAGCGCTACTTCACCCTGATCGGGATAATTAGTCGCCAATAGATCTATTATTCATTCGGCATCCCTCGACTGGTCCTCCAGCCAAGAGATTAACATTTCATGATAGTTCGGGCAGTAGTTGTCTATAAAGCTACTTAGGCAACACGTAAAACATGGAAAACTCACTAAAGTACTTGTGTCCAGTTTAAAAAAACAAGCAATGTTTTCTCAACCCAAGTTAAAGACAATTTAGTCCAAAACGAGTAAAAGAAGTGAGGCTATGAACTCACCTTTTATTCGGGTATTGGATCAAAATAATCAATCAAGTTGAAAATGAATCTCACAGGTTCTAAGCGACAACCTATCATATAGGACGTCGTTTTAAGAATGATGTACAACGAATAACGCTTAACGCAAGAACTGATCATCCGAGCACGAGTAGACACGGTGTATCCCTTTTTAAAACGTACTTTCAAAAGTTATAAGTTTTGACAAGTCTCAACGTTTTGAAACATCTTCGAAAATATTTCTTCTTTTAGTGTATTTCGTCTTTTAGTGTATTTTGTCTTTTAGTGCATTTCATCTTTTAGTGTATTTCGTCTTTTAGTGTATTTCATCTTTTAGTGCATTTCGTCTTTTAGTGTCCCGACACATCAACGTTGACTCAATAACTAAAAATGTTAACCTAAACTCGACACTTACTTTTCTACATTTTATATAAGTTTGATATAAAAGTAATATTTCGACGCTTTTTATAAAGTTTTAAAATTTTCGAGCATGAACTTTTCTAAAAATATCAGACTTTTCCATTTTTATCAACCTCGACTCGTGAAAATATCCGTTTTACAAAGTACATCTTTTATAGAATCGAAAGAATATCCGATCTATTTTCGACAACACCTCAAATATCACAACAATTCCGTTCTAAACCTAAACCTCTTCGACATTCAGTTTACGCTTCCAAAAAATCCAACATCTAACTTAATCTCTTCGCCAACAATTATTAAACTTAATATACGATAAATCTTGAATAAACGATATAACCGTAATAATAGCATATAATATCAACATAGTCCCTTGAAATTTTTAAATGCAAAAGTACAACTACTTTTTATGTTCTTCCGTTTATAAATAGAAATATTAAGCTTTGAGACTTGTAGTTTTATAGAAAAGTAGATAATGATTTTTATAACGATCCGCTTTGTATACCTTGTTCGGAATGATCATATGAATACAAAAGTATAACTTATTTATGAAAAAGTAAAGATGACTTACAAAGAAACACGACGAAAGGTGGATAGAAACTAAGAACAACCCAAACGTTGTTTTATAAAATACCCGGATACAATAACAATCAACTCGAACAATATAGCTTCAAATGGTTGCTCAAGAATTAAAAATGAATGGAGTTGTGTGCGTGTGTTTGATGGTTCGAACAAAGAGAGAAGAAAAGAAAGAGAAGTAAAGTTTATGTGTGTGTATAGAATGAATATGAATGAGATGCAAATGAATGAGGTGATATATATAGGCTAGTTCCAAAATTCACTACACATACATGTGTGTGTGCTTATAACCGATCAGACAAGGGGGGGGGGGGGACAACACAAAGGGGACCAATTTGATCTCCCAATGGAATCCTTGTGTGTACATGTCCTTACCATATTTCATGCTAACTTGTCTAGGATTTCAAAATATGAAAAATGGTATCCCATGGTGATGGTGTTGGTGATATTCGGTTATGACAAGCCAAGGGGGACCAAAAAAATAATTTCCCACATTCTAGGATCACTAGTGCTAGTTGATGAATTAATTTCCAAGCATGCATGCACAACAAAGTATAGATTAAAAACGCGTAGCACGTAAATAACGAAACGAGTAACGGTAACACGAAAAATTATGAAATTTTAAATATTGCTTTAAAACATAAAAACGTGGCTATTGCCAAAATACTACAACGTTTGGTGTCCCGGTTCGCTCCCGGTGACGATTCTCAGATAATAACGAAACAACTTCCCGGTTAAACGGTAAAGCTAAACGAAACTTTTAAAAATTCAAATTTCTAAACAGAAACGGCTATTTTATTAAACGGAAATTCTCGGGTTGTCACACTAACCCAGTGGATTATAGCATTCTGAAAACCATTTACCTCTCATGATCACATACATGTATGTTATCTATTAATTATATTACATATGGTCGTTTCGTTTCAAGGCATTTTATGCTTGGAAACCTGAACTACAATTCTCAAAGAACCATGTAAATATATACAACTAATGTAATAAACCATTCCGATCACTAGAAAAATGCTTAATAAAACAAAGGATATGCATTGAAAACATGCCACACGTCTTTGAACCGTCGAATAACATCATTATGTATTCTTGTCATTCTCCAATCATATAAGTCCCAAAATTGACCATGTGCAAATCAATAGATAAGTAGATAAATATGTAATCTTGATACAAAGGCTTTAGCCAATGATTATTTGTCATGTCGCAAAAAATGCATTCATCTTAAAGCCCGATCTTGCAACTCTTATATTCAAAGAGATAATTACACAGATAAAACTATAAAAAGTAAACAGAATAAAAAAAATAAAGTACCATAAGCAGCCGCCTCCTGCTTTCGTTTTACTATTAGAAAAGTATCAATCTATGAAATTATAAGCTTAAACTTTCTTCTTATTTTACTTCCTTATGCTCCATTTGATCTTAACACCATACATTTCTTTTCTTTTACCCATCACCAAATCACTTTCACTTCACACCTATTACAAACAACAAAACAAAAACGTGAGCTTTAATTTCACTATACATATCTTTAAACTACTTTTAAATAAAACACGGTTCATTGGCATTCTTGGTCCATATCTTTATACTACTTGTAAAACATTTTGTGTAACTTATAACTATTTGATAACGTGTTTAAAAAAATTACTCGGATGTATACCTTTGTGTTAGTTTTTTTTTTTTTTTTTTGATTTATTTGTTTATGATCCTTTGACATCACAGATGCTTCTATCAACCAAAACTAAGAAACAAAAGCATCAGGTGATTTATTTTGCATATCATCAACAAAAGCAACATTCCCAGACTCCGTATGTAGCCACAGGTTGGGGGGGCAACAACACCCATTATTATTGTAGGATTTCCCATGCAAATTCATCCGTCGTTTAGTCTTCCCAATAAAACCTGCAAATAACCAAATTGTATGTAATTTATACATATTATTTCAGTAAAAAAACATATGGTGCAAAAAAAAATCAGAAGGTCTTAACTATCAGCTTTGGGTGTACCCACTGATAAATAGTATTAAAGAACTACATTTACAACACGTACTAAAAATTAGCAATGTACACACTAATAGGAGGCTAATGAACTAATAAAAACTTACATTTACAACACGTAGTGTGACCACACTAAAAAACCGAGTTTTGATTGCTGAGCCTTTCTTGACAAACAGGACACATTTCCTCCTTTAATTGGACACCATTTTCATTGTCTTCTTTTATAATAATATAAGAACAACCATGTCTCATAATACGACTTTAAGTTCGACTGTGCCAAACTATGAAAATACTTAACTCTTTGAACCACATCCAAAGCAATCTAAACCCTGCATCAATAAACATACCTCCAATAATGTCTGACGTGGTACTTAGCACTCGAGGTCCTTCTTTCGCTTTGCTTCCGATGTCAATTCAGCTTCAGGTCACCTTCGAGCATTTTCTTTCCTTCTGCTGCAGGTTTTGCTGCTACTATGACACATATGGGTTCTGCACACACAGGTCACCGTCACCCATGCCTCAACTTTGGTTTTGTCCCCCAAAAACAGGCATCAATGAAGATGTAAATAACCGATCACATGGACAAAACAAAATAAGATTAACCTCAGATTGCAAGTTCTTACATTTTATAACATGAAACGATAACAACACTATTGGATTAACAATTTCACTATCAAAAAGGAAAGTATGAGTATTTAAAAGGTTAAATATCTGACACATCACCCCTGGGGGGGGGGGGGGGGGGGGGGGGGGGGGGGGGGGGGGGGGGGGGGGGGGGGGGGGGGGGGGGGTTTAACACCGGTAAACTTATTCGTTGAAAAAATTTATACCGTTTGTTTGAGGCGTTCAACGAACATATGGCGTAGTTTCATCAAACCCCCTGATAAAAATGAATAAATCATAATTAAACATTCAACAATTAAATCAATATAGAATTCATAAGAATGAAAATCGCGAGTAATATAGCTCTATCTTCAATACCAAAATAGGACAAATACTTAGGTTATCCACAAAACCAAACAATTAAAAAAACGGTTAATTATTATAAATGGAAAAAAATATCAACATATAACCTTATTCAACTAACATCTTCTGTATAATCATCATTCATGAAGTATTGTTTTTGAGTATTAATATAAGATATGAAACGCCTTTTAGATTATTGATAAACAAGAATTGTTTGATCAATGATTTTTTCGTGTAGATGGTGAATGGTGATCTTTTGTGTCTCATTTCTACTTTCTCTCTTGTGTTATGGTGAGATTGTATAGGGTTGATTTGGTAGTTAATTTTCATTTGAATTGTGCGTTTTAATTTCTTATTTTGATTTGAGGTGGCCGTAATTACCTCAATTAATGATAGTTTCATATAAAATTGCGAATTATAGAGAAATTTAAAGTGTTTTAGTTTATGGGAATGGGGAATTTAAATTTAAAACTGCAGATTGTGTGTTTAATTGATCACATAAAAATACTAAGAATTTATTAAATAATGACATTTTGATTTTTAATTTACTATCACAACTTCTAGTTTGGTCCGATGGTTGAGTCTCTTATTTATATAGCAAATGTCCCATGTTCGAATCTTGTAAGGGACTAAATTTTTATAATTTTCAAGATTTCATTAAATTGATGCCACGTCATCTTAAATGCCAATGTGGATTACATGCTTCCTAGGTGGCATGTTAAATGCTTAGGTGGCTTTCTTGGTTGCCAATGTGGATTAAAAAATGCTTAGGTGTCTTTAAAAGGTGATGACGTGGATTAAATTGTGGGTGAGGTGGCATTCTTTGATGATTATGCTGCATGAGGTGGCATTATTGTATCATGTTATATTTAATGTAAGATATGTATATATATATATATATATATATAATAGATATATATATAAATAATATAAATATATATATATAATATATTATATATCTATATATATATATATATATAAATATATATCAAAGAAACATACTCCCTCATCTCTCTCCACAACAAAACAACATCCCAATCAATCACCATACTCTCCAAACCTCCACACAA
Organism: Tanacetum coccineum; assembly: GCA_026074375.1. Taxonomy (NCBI): domain Eukaryota; kingdom Viridiplantae; phylum Streptophyta; class Magnoliopsida; order Asterales; family Asteraceae; genus Tanacetum; species Tanacetum coccineum. Next base: position 11,530 of record BQNB010102796.1, on the reverse strand, counting down.
CCCCAACATTGACCAAGTTGGAAACTCATAGGGGGAATTTCCCATGTAGCATCTACAACCAAAATAATTCCTTTGCGTTGAGTGAGAGTATCAATTGGATTTGAATATCTTCTCAACATCGACCAATCTACCAAGCTCAGTTCAAAAGAAACAATCCTTCCACAACCAACCGTCCGCTCCACACTCTCCATCAAACCACCATCTAATTTCATAACATGCCTACAAAACTCGTCAAACTCTTTTGTGTCGCAAGCAAGTCAAAAATCCTTCTATGGCTATTTTTTTTATGATGTATGAATATGCTTCTAAAGCATACTTGTCTTCTTATTTCTTTTTTTATGATGTATGAATTTTTTTTTTGTTTACACACATTGCCTCAAATGAATGATTTAATCCCTTGTTGAGTTTGCTTGCAATTGTCATATTTTCTCACTTGCTACAGTTAAGAAATATTTGTATTTGTTCCCTTTTTTTTTTAACTCGTTTTTTGTAGCCAAGAAAACCATAGCTCGATTCCTTGTGCCCTCGAACGATGGGAGCACACATCAAGGGGAAGCAATTGTTTCGTCGATTTTACTAGCAATTCTCCGACGATAGCCATTTATTGATTTCTACAAAAAAGGGGAGAAATGGATATAAAACTCACTAAATACTTGTTTAAAAATAATTTGACATTTAATGAGTTTAAGTTTTGTAATCATCAAAAAGGGGGAGATTGTTGATAGAAATAATGCCTAAAAACATTATTAATATTTTTCACATCCTTACATTTTGATAATCATAAAATATAAAAACATTCAATAAAAAATTAAAACATACACAAGTAATTAGTGGTTAATATTCATTTTAAACTTATATCACTCCAATGTATAAATAAACAAATGTTTGATGCATTTTATGATCAAAGGAAATTTTTATAAAATGTTGTAAACTTTTTATAAACATCACAAAATATTTTTTACATTTAAAAGAAATATTTTATTCAAAATAAACATTTTGAATTTCAATTTAGACCTAAACGCTAGAAATGGCCAGTAAAACCAAGAAATCACCTTAATAGGACAAAAATGGAGCGTCTGAATAAGGGGCGGCCCCCTTAATTACATGGGCGACCCCCTTAATTTTAAGGGGGCCGGCACCCTATTTAAGGGGGCCGGCCATAGACTCCGCTCCTCCTTCTTATCCTAAAAATACTGGACTATTCTTCAACATTTTTCTCACCTTTTGCACTCATTCATTCTGCTAAAACAATACCCACATATCCCTCTCTAAAACCCTAATCTTTGATCATTTAATCATTTAACTTTGTTTCCAAGTGATCCAAGCTCAATTCCTTAAGTTCAAAAGAAGAATACTTCCATCATCTAATGAAGAAGTATTACACACCAAAATCCATATTGCATCCATATCATACCTTGTAAATCTTATAAAGTTGTGTAGTTGTTAGAATTTGGTGATTGTTGTAAGTATAAGTTGGATCTTGGTGATCCTTTTCTAGTAGAGTTAGATAGATGTGATTTAAGTAGTATGTGAGAATAAGTTGTGAAGGTGTGAAAGTATGTGAAGATTGAAGAAGTTATGTAGTCGTGATCAAGGTGTGAAGATAAGTTGTGTAGTGAAGTTGTGAAGTAGTTGTGAAGTTGTGAAGTCGTGAACTAGTCGTGAAGTTGTGTTGTGATAGATTGGTTCTAGCTAAGATTAGAACTTGACATCTAGCTTAGTGTCGGAAATTGATATAAGCAACGTTGTGTACCGTTTTCCTATCTTCTCCGCCATAAGGGAGCTTGTTGACATAAGTAAGAAACTCCTCGAGTATTGTGCTCGGGGAGTGATAGGCCGAAGAAGAGCTTCGTAACAGATACCACTATAAATCCTTGTGTTGCGTTTGATCTTTTCCAACTCTTATCTTAATTTACATCTACATAATTTACATGATCATAATGTTGCAAGTATTGAATTCACAAAAAGTCGAATCTATGTTTTTATAAACAAATTTTAAATATTAAATTTAAAAGCGGTACACTATTCAACCCCCTCTTTTAGTTTTTTACAATTGGTATCAGAGCCACGTTAAACAAGATTTTTAAAATAAATTGAATTTTAAAACTTGAATCGATCTATGAAATCGGAAAAATATTTAGAAGGGCAATCTATGCAAAGACCACCACTTTTTGAAAGTGATGGATTTATTTATTGGAAAAATAGATTCGAAACTTATGTGAAGTCAAAAGATCTAGATCTTTGGCATGTTATTACCGATGGTGACTTTCCTCCTATTCAATTTAATCCCGAAACTAAAAAGGATGAAATTGTATCTTTTCATAAACAAAAGATGATCTTAAAAAGAAACATGCTAAAAATAATGAAGCTAAAATGGTAATTTATAATGCTTTGGCCGACTAAAGAATAACGAAAGAATCTTATGTGTCCAAAAACCGCAAAAAAATTAGGATACTTTACTAAATCAACTCATCCAGGTAGTTGATAAATCAAGTCAAAGCTAACAAATGAGATCTTCTTGTTCAACAAATGAACAATTTATGATTCCGAAAGAGAATCAATAGATAAAGCCTTTTGCTAAATTTAGACACTATTATTACTTAGTTCTAAAAAGCACATGATGAAAAAGTTTTTTCTAGCAAGAATCGTGTTAGGAAATTTCTTAGGGCACTACATCCATTTTGGAAACTTGACGAAAGTCAAGTTTCCAATTAGGGCACTACATCCATTTCTTGCCTTTAACGAAAATTACGGCGATTGAAGAATCAAAGAATCTAACAACCTTATCTCTTGACGAACTAATTGGAAACTTGAAAGTTTATGAAGAAGTAATTAAGAAAGATGTAGAAACGGTTAAAGGCAAGAAAGAACAAAGTAGATCACTTGCATTAAAAGTGAAAAAGGAAGTAAGTGATGAAGATAGCTCAAGTTCCGATAGTGAAGACGAAGAGTATGTTATGGTCGTAAAGGAATTCAAGAAATTCTTCAAGAGACGAGGAAGATTTGCAAGACAACCACGAGGCGATAGAAAAACATTCCAAAGAAGTAGAAATGATGGTTAATATGCAAAAAGCGAAGAAAATGATTTAGTGTGGTGTCCCAAATCATGTTCAATGAGAAGTTCAAAAAGCCGCCAAAGAACACCGATCAAAGAGCATTCATTGGAGGAGTATGGAGCGACAAGGAGAAGATGAGGTGGAAAAGACTAAAGATGAAGCTTTGCTTTATAGCTCAAGCGCCCGATGAAATATGCTTAGGAGTAAACTTGGAACCCGATGAGTGGATTAAAGATAGTGGATGTTCAAAACACATGATCGGTAATCAAAAGTTGGTTTTCTTTATACAAAGCATACAACGAAGGTAACGTAATTTTCGAAAGCAACTTACGCGGTAAAATCATAGGCAAATGTACGATTTCTCAAAGACACCTTAATAACTAAAAATGTTTGAGCACGTAGATAACTTAACTTATAACTTGTCTTATATAGGTCAAATATGTGATAATAAGTGCAAAGTAATAGTTTACCGAACCCGGATAGCGAAATAGACAAAAACAAAAAAAGTATAAGGGTAAAGGAATTAGGAAACGAGGATTATATGTAAAAAAACTAAGGAAATAAAACCGTAAGACAAAATATGCCTGTGCAACATAGACGAAAAATTCCACACTATGGCATAGAAGAGATAGGTCAAAGCTAATATCAACTAATTCAATCATTAGCGTCTAAAGAATTAGTTAGAAATCTACCTAAACTTAAATACGACTAACATTTTTGTGATGCTTGCAAAGTTAGAAAGCAAGCTCACGTAATTCACAAGGCCAAAAATATAGTCTCAACAACTAGATGCTTAGAACTACTTCACATGGATTTGTTTGGCCCCTCCGCCATACCCACAAGGTTTCTTTTTTTTTGCTAAGAGGAAATCGTTATACCTTAGTAATTGTATATGACTATTCTTCCCTCGATACACTTGAACCTAGATTCGTTAGCACATAAAACCGAAGCCATTGAAGAATTTGAAATATTTAGCAAAATGATCCAAAACAAATTAGGATGTTCTATTGTATCAATTAAAACGGATCATGGTCGGGAATTTGATAATGAAGTACAATTTGGAAAATATTGTGATTTAAATGGGATATCTCACATTTTTTCCGCTCCTCGTACTCCATAATCAAATGGGGTAGTAGAACGAAAGAATCACACCTTACAAGAAATGAGTAGACCCATGTTAAATGAACAATCCATTCCTCAAAAATAATTGTGCAATGCGATCGACACATCAACTTATATAATTAATAGAGTTTCTATTAACGTATTTTGTGGGAATAAACTCCATACGAGTTGTTAAGAGACTAGGAAAACAAAAGCCTAACTATTTTATAGAGTATCAAATAAAATGTTTTATCCTTAATTCAAAATGATATACTAACCAAGTTCGAACCCAAAGTCGTATGAAGTGTTTTTCCTAGGATATCGCAAAATATTAAAGCTTAACATAATACTTAACAAACATACAATGAAAGTAAAAGAATCATTAAATGAAACTTTCGAGAGACTCCTCAATCCCCTAAAACATCACCATTTGGAAGAAAGATGAATTAAGTCGAAGAAGAAGCAATTGATTAGTAAAACAAAACCCAAAAGGCAATGTATCTTAAAGACAATTCATTATAAACAAATCAAATAATAGAACATTAAAGAATCCTAAAAGCATCCCCTAGAAAATGTTTATTGGTAATCTAAATCAAAGAACACTTAGGTCGTCAAGCACAAGAGAAAAGCAATTTATTTTGCTTTATATTCAACAATAGAACCATAAAAATATAATGATTGCCTAAAAGAATAAAATTGGGTATGGCCAAGCAATGAGGAACAAAATCCAATTTAAACAAATGATGTTTGGGAACTAGTCCCAAATCCATGGATAGAACCATTATAGAGAACAAAAAGGGTATAATAGAAATAAACTCGATTGAAAATGGGGTCGTATACAAGAAACAAAGCTAGGTTGGTGCGCCCAAGTTTTCTTAATCAACAAGAAAATTGATTATGAAGAAACATATCACACCCGTAGCTAGACAAGAGTCCATAAGAATACTTTTTAGCTTATTGCTTGTGCCCTAGATTTTAAGTTATACACCAAATGGATAAGAAGAGTGAATTCCTTAATAGGGTTATCATGAGGAGGTTTACGTGGCACAACCTCCAGGATTCATTGACTTCGCAAAACCTAATTATGTCTATAAACTTAAGAAAGCTCTTTATGGTCTAAAACAAGCTCCAAAAGCTTGGTACGATCGACTAAAAGCCTTTCTTATTAAACATAATTATTCTATGGGAATGGTAGATAACACCCTCTCACTAAAAAGAAAGACTCCAACAACACTATCGTCCAAATATATGTTGAAGACATTATATTCAGATCAACGTTGTCAAGCAAATGTGTGATGACTTTCCAAGATCATGCATGATGAGTTTGAATTAGTAAATGATGGGGGAACTAAACTTTTTCTTAGGATTACAAATAAAATAATTAAATGATGGGAATATTTTTCAATCAATCAAAATATATTAAGGAAATGCTTAAGAAATTTAGACTAGAAGACTCTAAGCCAATGAAAACCCCCATGTTTTACGAAACCAAACTCCACATGGGACGAAGAAGTTGAGTTCGTTAGATAATACCATAAATATAGATGCCATGATAGGATAGTTTTATTATACATAACAGGCAAGTAAGACCCCGATATCATGTTTAGTGTTTGCCTTGTGCACGCTTTCAAGAGGAGCCCAAAAACTCTCACCTGGAGCTGTTAAGCAGTATCTTCCGCTACAATAAAGCACTAAGCATTTGGGCTTTATGTATCCAAGGGATCCGGCGATAGAAATATATTTTAATAGTGGCGGATTCGGATCATGCGGGAATTACGTTGAAATCGCAAGAGCACTAGTGGTGGTTTGCGACGTGCATAGGGAGTTGTTTTAACATCTTTGGTTTTTAAGAAGCAAACCGCTCTTTCTATCTCCACAACCGAAGCATAATATGTTAGTGCCGGGAAGGCATGTCAACAAAGCACTATGGGATGAAAACAACTCTCATATGACTATAGCATTAGGTTAGACAATATTCCAAATAATGTTTGACAAAGCCGACAGGTGATGGCAAAGAGAACGTATAAGTAAGTAATCTCGTTTAACACTCACAAACATAACACATAGCCCGAGACCGCAAGCCAGTGATTCCGCTGAATAATGTTTCACGCGGGAAAATGGTAGAGTATCGTATCGGGGGAGGATTGAGGAAAATTCTCATACGGGAGTTGAAAAAGTAGACAGCAACTATCGCCTGATGATATCTCTAACTAAGTAGGTACACTGAAAATACGTGCACTATTTTAACTACTTACGCTTTAGAGCTAAGGAATGATGGAACACAAATTTGATTTAAGTATTCAGCACTAAAAATTAAAAAAGGAACTAATTAGTCAAAAATCGACGAATATACAATAATACTACACTACTGGTCGCCGGACCTGCCTGTTCACACAGTCCATGAAGGGGCGGCCATAAAACAGTGCCTGCTACAATCAAGGTCCGCTACGAGCACCGACATTTAATTTTAAGGTGGCCGAGGCGCAACTTCTCTCTAAGGGGGCCACCACTGAACATATTTTTTCTTCCCATAGAGTCAGGCTTCTGTCTTGTCACAAAAAACACAAAAAAAAAATGGAAAACCTATATGAAACCTTTTACAAATTTCCTCATCTAAATGGCATATCTCATTAACACCATAGTCCCTCTCATTTATTTTCTAAGAAAGTCTTTCCTCACAACTAGGATCACATGAAAATTAATTTTCACATATTGTTGAGATATGCTAAAAACATTTCTTTTTCATATGCATAATGCTTTCTTACTTGTTGTCAAAAATATATAATCTAATATATATTTCTTGACAATCTTGGTTGAGCAAAATTAAATCAAGGAGCATTTGGATTATTTCTTAGGTCTTACATGTCTTGGTGTTGAAATAATCACTACCTCACATTGTTGCATATTAGGCACACGACTATTTTTTTGACAAAAGTTTGGTTTATCTTGTTAATCCTCTTGCTAAGTAAACTTTTTTGTGCATTATATCTTGTTTAGCCTTCCTCTCTTATCTTTATATGTCTACATGCCAAAACTACGCATTATATCTTATTGAATGCTTAATTGTTATGTGCTAAAATATCTTAATTGCCATAAAATGATAGACTTGTTGCAAATCAACCACCAAAACTGAAACCCTCACAAAATTTTTAAGAAAAATCATTTTTTTAAAATATGGGAAAAAAATGGCTAGTAGGCGCCCTTAAATCTAAAGGGCGGGCCCCTTAATTTTAAGGGGACCGACCCCTATTTAAGGGGACCGGCCTAGGCATGCACGGGAAAACAGTATCTTTTCTTCTCTTTAGATTCCGCATACACTTTGGTATACATACAAAGTCTCAATCTTTGTTATTTTAGATTCTTCCAAGGTAACGAACACTTTACTACGTAAAGAATTGATCAAGGCGTGGGATCAACACATCCTCATTCACCTTCATCACCATCATCCTCACCAATGACATCTCCTAACAAACACACATCCAAACCATCAAGGGTGTGAAACCCATTTGGAGAAAGAAAACAAACATTTGCAACACATCAAATGTTCTCAATTCCACTTCACCAATACCAAAACCACTCACTCCTCATCATGAACCATCTCAAGAAAACAATCACCCCAATCAAACATTACCAAATCCTCACATCAAGGACACTTCCACATCACCTCTAGATGTTTCACATCCTCTACTTCCCATTTCACCCATTAATCCACATGAAACTCACACTTAATTTCCACCTCAAAGTGACAATCACACTCAACACAACCAAACTCAACACACATCATCTCTATCTCCAAGTAGAGAAAGCCTAGTTGATGACATCAATCAACTACAAGACATATCAAACCTCTTAGCAATGCATCTCTCTCAACAACAAAACAACATTCCATTATCACCATACTCTCCAAACATACCACATACCCTCAACATTGACCAAGTTGAAACTCATAGTGGGTATTGCCCATGTTGCATCTACAACCAAAAACAATTCCTTACGGTTAGTGAGAGTATCAATTAGATTGAATATCTTTTCACTCGACCACATCTACCACCTCAAGTTTAAAGAGACTATCCTTCCACAACCACATCTGCTCCACGCTCTCCATCAACAACCATCTAATCTCATAACATGCCTACAAATAATCGTCAAACCCTTTTGTGTCGCAAGCAAGTCAAAAATCCTTCTATGGCTATTTAGGATTTTTTATGATGTATTAATATGCTTCTAAAGCATACTTGTCTTCTTATTTCCTTGTATTCTTGTGTGTTGTTTACACACATTGCCTCAAATGAATGATTAATCCCTTGTTTAATGTTTGCTTGTAATTGCTATATTTTTTCTACTTGCTACATGTTAGAAATATTTATATTGTTCTAACTCGTTTTTGTAGCCAAGAAACCATAGCTCGATTCCATGGTGCCCTCAAACGAGGGGGGGCACACATCAAAGGGGAGCATTTGTTCTGTCTATTTTAATAGCAATTCTCGACGATGCCTTTCTGATTCTACAAAAAAAGGGGAGAAATGATATAAAACTCACTAAATACTTGTTTAAAAATAATTTTACATTTAATGAGTTTTAATTTTGTAATCATCAAAAAGAGGGAGATTGTTGATAGAAATAATACCTAAAAATATTATTAATATTTTTCACATCCTTACATTTTAATAATCACAAAATATAAAAACATTCAATGAAAAATTAAAACATAAACAAGTAATTAGGAGTAAATATTCATTTCAAAATTATATCACTTCAAGGAAATTTTTATTCAGCCTCAAACTTTTATAAAATGTTGTAAACATGTTTATAAACTTACAAAACATTTTCTACATTTAAAAGAAATGTTTTATTCAAAATAAACATTTTGAATTCCAAATTTTCGAACCTAAAACGGCTAGAAAAGGTCCAGTAAACACCTCCCCTGGATAGGTAAAAAAAGAGGAGCATCTGAAAGGGGCGGCCCCCTTAAATACATAGGCGACCCCCTTAATTATAAGGGGGCCGACATCCTATTTAAGGGGGCCGGCCATAGACTACGCTCCTCTAGTCTGTCCTATAAATACTAGACTATTCCCCAACATTTTTCTCACCTTTTGCACTCATTCTTTCTACTTAAAACAGCC
>BQNB010102795.1:3305-13987 GCA_026074375.1 Tanacetum coccineum | reverse complement strand
ACATATTATGTTAAGTGTAAACTTTTAGCATTTAAGGGAGCTTTATACAGGGATCAAACGTTGACGTCAAACTCAAATACCCAACTATAATTGTATGGATAATAACCCATCGAACAAAGGGATCAACATTTGACAAAATCACGCTGCAAGCGACCATTATACGCACACCATGCAAAAAAAAAATTGACACAAGCCGTGTGCAACGCACGAGTCTGCATGACTCGTTTTAATATATACTTGTGTATAAATTAATTAATAATTCATAAAAAATTATTAATTTTTCTCTCACGTCATTTAATAAATGATACACCAAATCCAAATTCTAAACCAAATCCAAATACTATTCTAAACCCAATTACATACCAAACGCACCAACTTACAAGTTTACTTAATTTCATAGGTTTTAAGTAAAATATAACAACTAAATACCCTCTTCTTTTTTTAATTCTTTTTACAAAATTAACATATGTGTTTTTATACATAGTTACTTTAGTAAATGAAATTTAAATGAGTTTGCAATAAAAAAGCTTGTGTCTCAACGGTACTTCATATGGTGTGAGGAGCTCCCAAATAGTTATGGGTTCAAGTCATGCTTAAGACATTTGATATAGTTTGTGATACAAATATTTGTGAGGCAATGTGAGAAGCTCTCGAATAATTGCGGGTTCACATCCTACTTATAACATGTGAGATAGTTTGTGCTACCATAGTTTGAAGTGCCGTTTTAAAAATAAATAAACAAAACATTTTTGTTGCCTAATAAGAATGCTATATATTTGTATGTACATCCTCGTGTCTATATAAGAGATAGTGCATGTGAGATCTTCTCATCCATTACCATTTACCAACCAACCAACCATCCAATCACTTTCATTTCAACCCAACCCAACCCAATCATGGAGCACCAAACTAATGACGACGGAACTGTCTCTGTTGCCTACCAGCAAGGTTAGTTAAGAAAGACCACTGCTAAGTATCTTATTTTAGATATGGTTGTATATTCTTGTGTTCATATACAAGAATGCTCGTATATATTGTTGTATACACTTGCATTTAAGTTCACATCAATGCTCGTAAATATGTTGCTTTTTGGGACAACTTGGCTTATATAGATATTGTTGTATATTCTTGTATTCATATACAACTTAAGGCACGCTTAAAAAATATTATATGACACGTACGTATTTGGTTATTGTCAAGCAGTTTTACAGGACAGAGACCGCAAATTCTTGACACAAGCTATTGAAGAAGCATATAAAGCAGTAGAATGTGGAGATGGAGGTCCGTTTGGTGCAGTTGTTGTTCGCAACGATGAGATTGTTGTGAGTTGTCATAACATGTGTTTTAAACACACTGACGTAACTGCACATGCAGAAGTAACAGCATTAAGAGAGGTTAGACTCTTTTCTACCCAAATGTCTACCATTTAAGTTTCACGCTTCAAGTTTGTGTGCTCGATCTCTTATCATAGTACTATTTCAGTTTTGTTGCTACTGCTACTTACCTCTCTTATATTTAACTGCTAATCAGACCACATATTTCAGGCATGTAAAAATCTTAACCAACTTGATCTTTCAGACTGTGAGCTATATGCTTCTTGTGAGTCGTGTCCTATGTGCTTAGGAGCAATTCATTTTGCACGAATCAAGGTTTGGCTGCCGGCCTCATCCCTTCAACTATTTCAATTTTACAATTCTAGTAAATTACTATAAAAAAGTTGTAATGTCAATCATTCCCTGATTTTTACTGATATATTCATCAAATGTGCCTAAAAAACATTCCGGTTAACAGATGCTACAATTTGTTCATTTTGATAATAAACATAAAAATGCTATCAGTAAATGTTTGGAGATGTTCTTTAATTAGATTATAATGTTGTTTTTCATTTAGTCGAGTAACTAAATAGTTTATCTATGTTTCTCTATGGGTGTAGAGGTTGGTTTTTGGCGCTAAAGCTGGAGCAGCAATCGCAATAGGAGGGTTCATTCATTTCATTGCAGATCCAATAACAGGTACGGAATTATATCAGAAGTCAAACCTGGAAATCGTACAAGTGGATGGTCTTGACGATGTGAATGCTGAACAAGTATTTGAAAACACCAAAGCAAAGTTATCTATGTAATGTTTCAGTTTATAACTCAAATAAGATCAGACTTGCTTCTGCATTGTATTCTAAATTGTATGTGTAATAACATCCTCAGGAAGCGTATAGGGCCATGTTCGTGATAATATAGAAAATTTACTATCAACACTATAGTATGATTATCTTAAGGGTAAATTACACTGTTGGTCTTATGGTTAGAGCGGATTGTGTATACACCTCGCCTCAGGTCTAGGGTTACGCGCCCGTAGGCCCTAACGTCACGTTTTCCACTCCCTCGCGATCCAAAACTTTAACGCTCGTTTAAAGTCTCGTTAGCTGCAAGGTTGTTTTCGTCTTTCTGTTATTTCATGTCAAAAATCTATAGCCCTCATAATTCACACACACCAACACTTCTACACATAAATCCAAACACACATCTTCTTCAACCTCTTCATCACCGCCACCACAGCACCACCGCCGCCACCACACCACCCCTACCACCATTTTCACCATTCTCCGCCTTCAAAACCAACCAATAACATGAAAATAAAAAATACTTAAAACACATGAATGTAAATAGCACACACTGGTCCATAAATGTATGCAAATTACTACTGCTGATATGTGCATGAAAAGACCAAGTCCAAACAAGAATAATTAATGGTCTAAGAATATTCCTTGGCTTATGCCATGGTTTATTCCCTATAATATGCCATATGCTATAGTTTATTCCATAGAATATGCTATATGCCAAAGCATATTATCTAGTTTATTCTAGCTTGTTAGCCTATAAAAAGGCAGTTGTATTTCATTGTAACGATCATTGAAAACCAACCAATTAAAAAATCACTACCACCACCATTGTAAAATTACCAAGCTTCGGCAGTGTTTAATAAAAAGGTGTGTTTTAAGTACTTGTACTTTAAAGTCTTAGATTTTGAACTTTGGTACAAGATAAAAATTTCTGGGAACGAAACTTTCATCTTGGTATTAGAGCTTTGAATCAAAACATTCTTAGCTCTATAGAAGGCTAAACCCTTCAGGTATATTCAAGAAAAGCAGTAAAGGTATTATTTTATCAATAACTTGTATTTCTGCGGTAACATTTCTATTAAAAATTTCATAAAACCACTTGTTTTTTATAAAAGACAGCGCAATTGCTTCTTTATAAAAAGTACCGAAAGAACCGAGAAAAGTTTGAAGTTAACCGTTTGGTGAATCTAAAACAAGTTTGTAAATATATCCTTTAAAGTTTTTAATGTTATGTCCGAGCGCTTTGAGCAAGAAATACAGTATTGGTACGATAATTCACGAACTGTAGATCCTGAATATATAGTCTTTAAAGAAACTAGTCCTAAACCTACAACAACCGATTTAGCTAATAATTTAGCTTGTGTTTATAATCGTTTAAATCTCTTTTCTAAAGTAGTACTTAAAAATTTCAAAAATATTTCTGAAAAACAAAAAGAACTTGAGTCTAAAGTCCATAGTTATCAAGAAAAGCTTGAATCTTGTGAGGAATTACTAAGAAAAACACAGAGTGAAACCAGAAAAAGCCTTCAACAGATTTCAACTGAGATCCAACTGTCCAAACCACTCACTAAAAGAGAAGTCTTGAACATTGTTTAAGAATTAGCTGAGCAACCAAAGTTAGTCAAAAAAGAAGCCCTTAGACTAACAACAAATCTCAATCTGAAGATCCAGAAGGTTGAACACCTTCTTCACGAAGTTAAGAAGCTCATCAGCGGATGAGTCTTGCCAATTTAAAGGCTATAACTGAATATCAAGAAGGTATACAAGCTACTGAAGATATTGAATCACCAGCAGTCGGTTTTGCAAAAACATCTGATTACAAAAGAGGTCTAACTAATCAAGTAAACGCTGTTATAAAACAAAATAACATTTTACTTTATCTAGCCTCTAAGAAAAGTCACAAGTTAATTAAGCTCGAAGAAAAGTTTGATAGACTAAAACAAAAAGTTCATACTATTATTGAGAAGGAAATTCAGCCCGCTGACCTTGAAGACTCAATATCAAGCTTAGCTAAAGACTTGATTACTTCTCAATCAGTGGAAAAATCCCTGTGAAAAGAATAGACGGAAAAATACACGTCTTTAAAGATCCCAATAAAATCTTTAAAGAGCAGTTTAAAAAAGAACCAAAGAAATAAGTTCTAGAAGGCCAAGCATCCTCAACAGAAGTTCTACGCAAACAACAGAACTTCCAACTCAAGAAGATCAGATATGTGGCTATCGAGCAATGACCAGAGGTAGATATCAAGCAGTTAGAGCAACAAGAAGGGTATTTGGAAGAAACAATTACAATATTACTCTAGAATCAGCTGTAGACCCAAAAAGACAGCTAGAACTATCAAGAGAAATGCGAGCAAATCTTGTCCTAATAAAAGTACTTTATTCAAACAATAGAAGTACTGCAAGACATAGTATACCAACATTACTCTGAACAAAGAATCCTATATGTCAATGATAACCAAACTAATCTCCCATTATGTAACCAACAAAGTTATCAAATCCTAAGAACTTTAGGTCTCCAACATATCCATTTGGGGATATTCATGATAAGGTTACATGCACTACATCGAAGAAGTGCTGGCACAAATGCTTTGGTAGTCCTCAGAGACACCAGATGGGAAGATAGCCGGCAAATCATTGGAACCATAGATGTAGATCTCTTTGCAGGAACACAACTAGTCTACATGTTCCCTGATATGGTTCTAAGTATAGATGATTTCCACAACCATGTAGAAGTTGCTATACAAACTCATGGATATGATACGTAGCATGGAGGTGAAAGTAACATGCTAGTCACAATGGCCATGATTGGTAGACTATCAAATACCAGTTATATGGGATTCCAATATAGCGTAGACAATGTTGTGGACCATCTCACAACAACTGGAATTACAGCAATACCTGGTGAAAGGAGAAGTGTAGAAGAACTTGAAGGAATGAGCTGGAACCTAAAACCTTTTGAACAAACTATGGTATGTGTCCCATCAAGAGTAGCAGTGAATGAAAGGCTTAACAAATCATTAAGCCTCCAGTTTGAAAGATATCGCAAAGCACCCCAACCAGCAAGATAATCAGTTGACCAACATGATCGAGAAATACTGGGTAATGATCACTTAGATGAAGATGAAGAACATTTTATAGGAATCTGCTTGCAAGATCCACAAACACAACATATCCCTTGTGATATATGTTTTTGTGAGGATTGCTTAAATGAAGCAAGAACCCTAGAAGAAGAACCATTAAATAAAGCTAAGCGATCCAACAAACCAAAACGATCAAAACAGAGGTCATGGGAAAAGTGGTCGACCCTAGGTGAACCGTCAGGAAAGTGGGATTATTATGTTAGATATGATACTCCAACAAATACAGTCCCAATAGAAGAAATTACAGCAACCGGCTGGGGAGATGAATTCTCAGACAATGAAGCTACCACAGGAAAAGTAACGATTATTGATGAAAAAGAAGATTGGGATAATGATGAAAGAAGCGGAGGAAAGATTCTTGCCCTACAAGAATAATTTTTACAAAACCAGCAAGACTTCTTTGATGAATACTTACCACAATGGGATGACCAACTTGCTAATCAAAAGAAAAATTTAAAGATGGAATGGGAAAACCCATTCGCAGCAAAGCGTGGTGAGAACCATACAGTGCTTCATCTTTCTAAAAATGAAAAGAAAGATGATGACCTGCCATACCTAAAGTTTAGAAAATTTAAACAATTGGCAGCGCAAGTCATCAATAAACATGAAGAGCACGCGTTCCCAACAGCTGCAGATGATGCAGAATCTAGCACAAGCTACCAACCTCCACCTGATGCAATAATGGGGCCAACAGTCTATCCACCGGCAAGACAGAATCCACAACCAACATATAAACCAGACTACCAGTTTGGTTATCCTTAAGGAAAAGGCAATACTTTTTACGGAGGATATGGTGAGTATCACAACTCACAGTGGACACTACCATCGGCATGGACAGAATCAGGAGTAATGCTTGTCTTACCAGCAGATCCAGGCTTATGGTCAGACGTAATATCAAGATGGGAGTCTATAACAATCAATAGACTCAATAGTCAAACAAGGTCTGATAATAAGGCAAAGTTAGCTTTTGTGGAGAACCTTCTTAGAGAAAGCGAAAAATTAATGTGGCAGCAATGGCAAACTGCATATCCAGGGGTATACTCTGCCCTTGAAACAATCATAGATGACCCACAAAACATAACCTCATAAGTAAGGCAACTGATTATAATGGAAAACCCATATAGAGGCTCGACTGATGAACAAGACAGTGCCAACAGGGATCTAGATAGAATAACTTGTGAAGAAACTAAGAATTTGTGGTCATTCTTAAATGATTTCTGACAGTTGGTAGTAAAATCAGGAAAATTATATTTCCCTTCAATAACGGAAAAACTCTTTTCTAAACTTCCACCCTCCCTGTCCAAGAAGATAGAAGAATCGTTTAAAGCTAAACACCCTGGACTCAGTGCAGGAGTCTTGCCTGCAATCAAATTCACTCATACTTTCGTCTCAAAAATGTGCAAAGATGCGGTGCTTGCCATAGAATTAAAAGACTTGTCTCTTTGTTCTGCCATACCAATTCCTGGTTATTACAAGAATAGCATTAAGAAATATGGAATTAGAAAGTCAAGAACATATAAAGGAAAGCCGCATAATTCTCATGTAAAGCCATTCAAGCGGAAGTATAAGGATGATAGAGGACAAGTCAAGAAGTTTAAATGTTTTATTTGTGGAAAGGAAGGACATTTTGCAAAGGATTACAGAAGTAAGCAAGGAAATATTGCAAGATCAGTTGTTTATCAAGAACTAGATCTTGATGACAATTAGGATATTATCTCAGCAGACTTTGATAATAGTAGTGTCTATAGCATATCGGAAGGAGATGGTGATGTTCACCAGAATATCAGTATTATGGTTCAAAACACTCCGCTTGAAGAAGCAGCCTTTATGGCAATAGAGGGAATTAATGAAAGTGATGATGAAAAAAGTATAGAATAAGATTATTATAGTCATCATGATTTCATGTTTCACCCTGGACCACCAACAAAGATAGCAAACATGGTTTAATCCGCAGGATCATGGAAGCCAAACAAGAAATTACCAACCTAAAGCAAAAGTTGTGAGCATGATTGGAAAGAAAACTCAATCATAAACTACATAGTCTGCTATTACTGTGGAATATTAACCACAGACATGTCAAGGCTCAATTGTCCCAAATGCCAATGGACAACATGTACCCTTTGTGCAAGAAACTATCTTGGCAAAACAGTAAACGTCAAAGGAAAGCAACCGCATAAACCAGAAGAAGAAAAAGACTTCTACGGTAATGAAGTAAGGCGTCTCAAAGAACTTCTAAAGGAAAAGACGGAACAAGTTCAGCAGATGATCAAAGATCCAGCCAAATAATATTACGAAAACAGGGCCATCATGCAGAGAAAGGAAGAACTATGGCAGTCAAAAAAAAGTTTGCTTATAAAAGATCTTACAGATGCCCTCAAGATTATTGATCAGTTCAAAACAAAACAAATTAAGTTTGAACAACAAAAGGATGAAGAAATAAGGAAGCTAAAAGCACAACTGCAGAAGGAGAAAAAAGAGGAAATAGAGGTCTAGTACTCTAGTTAAGTATTCCAGCCACTAGGAAACCCTCAGATAGCAAGACCCTTCATAGAAGCAGAAATTCATTATTTTGGAAACACCACTACAGCTCCAAAAATTAGGAAAATCACTAATCAACTCTACAATGTAAAGGTTGAGTTTGAAATTCCTAATTGCCCAATGTTTGGAACCACCGCAATAATAGACACGGGAGCATCAGCATGCTGTATCAACAAGAAATTCATTCCAGAAGATGCACTAGAACCTCTAACTCATACTGTCTTCATTAACGGCCTAAACTCAAGACAGCAGGCTACATAAAGAATAAAGCAAGGCTCTTTCCTAACTAAAGGAAACAAATTCAAGATACCTCTTATATATGCATTCGATATGAATGATAGCAATGGTATCAAAATACTAATAGGAGCTAATTTCCTAAGGTCAATTAAGGGAGGAATATAAATAGAAGGTGATGAGATAACCATTTATAAAAAGGTTACCAGGATCAAGACTTCAAATCAAACTGAAGTTGCTATCATTGAGTTAAAAGTAAGCGAGGAGGAATTCATGGAAATAAATGAATTTATTTATTTCAATCAAGAAGGAAGCAAATCATTCTTAGAATAATTCAAACCTGTCATAGAAAGGTTAAAACATCAAGGCTACATCAGAGAAGAACCCCTAAAGCATTGGAAAAAGAATGGTGAACTTTGTAAGCTGGATATCATCAATCCAGATATTACAATTGAAGACCGACCATTAAAAGATGTTACTCCAACAATGGAAGATTCATTCAAAAAACATGTTGATAGTCTTCTCAAAATTGGTTCCATTCGTCCAAGCAAAAGCAGGCACAGAACAATGGCAATGATCGTAAATTCAAGAACAACAATTAATCCTACAACTGGAAGAGAAATCAAGGGAAAAGAAAGTATGGTTTTTAATTACAAGTCCTTGAATGATAATATATACAAGGATCAATACTCCCTACCAGGAATCAATACGATCATCAAGTGAGTAGGAGGCGCAAAAATATTCTCAAAGTTGGATCTCAAATCAGGATTCCATCAAGTTGCTATGGATGAAGAATCAATCCCTTGGACTGCGTTCTTAGTCCCTGGAGGACTCTATGAATGGCTGGTTATACCCTTTGGTGTGAAAATGCCCCAGCAGTATTCCAAAGAAAGATGGATAAATGCTTCAAAGGAACAAAGTCATTCATCACAGTATATATTGATGATATACTGGTTTTCTTAAAAAATGAAAAAGAACATGCCAAGCACCTAGAAAAGATGCTAAAAATATGTGAAGATAATGGCCTAGTCTTATCTCCAACAAAGATAAAGATAGCAGTCTTAGTAATAGACTTTTTAGGAGCAGTCATAGGAGAAGGAACTATAAAGTTGCAACCACACATCATAAAGAAGATGGTTAACTTTAAAGAAGAAGAGTTGAAGAAAAAGAAAGGATTAAGGTCATTCTTAGGAATCCTTAATTATGCTAGAAATCATATCCTAAAGCTTGGGATACTCCTAAGGCCACTTTATGAAAAAACAAATGCTCATGGAGATAAAAGACTGAAGTCTTCTGACTACGAGTTAGTCAGAAAAATCAAAGAACTTGTTCAAAATCTTCCAGATCTCGAAATTCCACCAGAAAATGCTTACATCATCTTGGAAACAGATGGATCCATGGAAGGATGGGGAGGAATAGTCAATTAGAAAAAGAGTAAGGGAGATCCAAGAAGTTCAAAAAAAATTGCGCCTATGCAAGTGGAAAATTCTCAACAACCCAATCCACAATTGATGCTGAAATCAATGCATGCATCAACACTCTAGAAAAGTTGAAGATTTACTACCTTGACAAACAGGAAGTCACCTTAAGAACAGATTGCCAAGCCATTATTAGTTTTTATAATAAAACTAATAGCAATAAATCCTCAAGGGTTAGGTGGATCAAGTTTGCAGATGCAGTCACAGGAACAGGCGTCAAAATTAATATAGAACACATAGAAGGGAGGCATAATACCCTTGCTGATTCTCTCTCAAGACTCGTTAACCTTTGTTTTGCAGAATGCACATGAGAAATGAAGCAATTAGCAGCAACAGCTCTTTACTCAGTAGAGGAAGTTCTACAATCCCCCAATGCCTTTCAGAAGAATATAAAGATCATTTGCGAAGAATTCATGAAGATTTCCAACCACTTCCAAGAATCTTTACAAATGAAGAACCAGGAGCACTATACAGACATTAAGCCAACCAAAACCTAATCAGAATGGATAAATCTGATGCATGGAGATCAGTCACCTAAGACATTAAACTATCAGCAGCAAAGGAAGCAGTCAAAACCATGCGAAGTCTACAAGCAATCATATAATGCAAAGCCCAAATCTGCTTTGGCATATTAACTAAACTAGTCCTAAACCTACATCAACTGATTTAGCTAATAATTTAGCTTGTATTTATAATCATTTTAAATCTCTTTTCTAAAGTAGCACTTAAAAATTTCAAAAGTATTTCTGAAAAACAAAAAGAACTTGAGTCTAGAGTCTAAAGTTTTCAAGAAAAGCTTGAATCTTGTGAGGAATTACTAAAAAAACACAGAGTGAAACCAGAAAAAGCCTTCAACAGATCTCACCTGAGATCCAACAGTCCAAACCACTCACTAAAAGAAAAGTCTTGAACCTTGTTTAAGAAATAGCTGAGCAACCAAAGTTAGTAAAAAAAAGCCCTTAGACTAATAAAAGATCTCAATCAGAAGATCTAGAAGGTTGAACACCTTCTTCATGAATTTAAGAAGCTCATCACCGGATGAGTCTTGCCAATTTGAAAGCAACAGCTGAATATCAAGAAGCTATACAAGCTACTGAAGATATTGAATCACCAGCAGTCAGTTTTGCAAAAACATCCGATTACAAAGGAGGTCTAACTAATCAAGTAAACGTTG